>JAZAYU010001076.1:0-92878 GCA_038501625.1 Corbicula japonica | reverse complement strand
TTTCAGGCATTTGCCGGCTTCTACCGAGCGAAAATCGTGTTTCGACCTTGTAACAAGATAGGTAACAAAATAGGGGTCAGGGCATTTTTTAAAACTCATACAGATAGTGTTAATAACTCTATTAAATATTTATAGGTCACATATACACAAGTGTTATTTTATTAATAAATAATGGTAATTCTTACGGAATTAAGTACGCAATTTCTCTTAAATGTCAATTTGATTAACCCTGTCTGTATGGTCTCTTTTAGTCTTTAAATTTTTTATTGTAAGTCATAATGTTACATAGTCTCGTGTAACTCTTATTGAGTGGCATTGTACAGTTTTAGTATGAATATATGATGTAAATGGTATGTTCGATGATGAGACTTAAATAAAAGTTTAAACTCCGAATATTCGAATGCCAACTTTGCTCTATCCTTGTATAAAAGTTATAAGCTTGTACCATGTTTAAGGTTAAGACAGCTTCGTATTTCCCATTTACAAGCCTAGTTTTCATTGCCTCATAGAAAATCGTAGTTTACAAAAAAGCTTCAGAAGTTGAATCGGCGTCCACTGGCTTGCACCGTAGCCATAACCTGGCTCAACCGTTACTTTTCAGGCATTTGCCGGCTTCTACCGAGCGAAAATCGTGTTTCGACCTTGTAACAAGATAGGTAACAAAATAGGGGTCAGGGCATTAATATTTTGGTATGTACAAGTTTAAACTTTTAGTAATTCGCCTCTTTAATACCGTAACACTTTTGTTGCCTCTCTAATAGTAGCAATGCTAATTTACATGGAGAATAATTTTCCCAGAATTATCATTGGCTATCACTGGCAGATTAAACAAGTCTGCTAGAGAGCATCTACCTGTCAATCAAATTTTGAACAGGTACATAAGACCTGGCAGGCCTGAGAAAGTTAGTTTAGTTCTGGGTTTGATCTGGAAAGCTTAAGTTTTGGAAAGTTTTGAAAAGCTAGTCATGAATAAGTTAGAGATTTTGGTTAGATCTGGAAAAGGTTGAGTCTTAGAAAGTTTTGGGTACTTAGATAATATATCGCGGAATATTTTGGATGGGCTAGTAGTAACTTATAGAAGTAATAAACGGTAGAAACAGGACAGTGTTCTTTTATTCAAAACCCACTATACGATTAAGGACAAATAAAGTGCTACATGACGTATTCTATTTTGGTGCCTATATGCCCAGGATTTGTCGACTGTTTTGTCGCGACCAACTGATTCTATGAAATGCTGGACATTATCGTGTAAATCGTAAAATGCTGGACATTGTCGTGTAAATCGTGAAATGCTGGACATTGTTAATTTTAGTTTCTAATAAACCTGGATAGCTGTATCTACTACAACCGTGATTACGCTTTTATACTCTAGCAAATATGGCAGAACAAGAAGAATTTGTTAACATTTTTCGGTCTCTAGGGGATAAATTGACGGGGTTATCAACCACTATGGGTGCACAAGGGGTTGCCAAGGTTGTTCCTTCTTTTGATGGGGATAGTAAACAATTTAAAGAATGGATAAAAAGTATTGAAAAATATGCTCTCTTGGTTGGTATGACTAAAGAAAGTATAAAATTAGTGGCAAACCAGGCAAATAAAGAAATAATTTTTTAATATCGTTTGCGAACTTAAGGTTGATAGTAGAAGCCAAGACTGTTAGGTCAAATTAAGGTTTAAAATTAAAAACACATAAACATAGAAAAAATGTAAAAAATAAAAATAAAAAGTAACGAACGAATGCTTTGTATAAGTGGATGCAAATGAATATTTTTATGTATAACATATGTTGGTAGGAAGCCCTATATGGATAGGATGAAGGTCTAGGGTTAGGACCTTGGTATTTCGTGAGGTTTGTTTCCTCTGTAACGATATACCGGTAGCGCTCTGTTTTGAGGCATATCGTAATATGTCTACAGCGATGTTTACGCTGACGCTACATATTTGTATGTGTTCCAGTTTTTGGAGGCATGTCATTTCATGCCTACGGCGTTAATTGCGCTGGCACTATAGAATTTCTGTGGATGAATGAGTTGCATAATTGATTTACAATTATCTTAACTGTATTTTATGCTTGCGTAAATAACCTTGTTTGTAATTTAGAATTACTGTTGTTTTGAGGCTTATAGTTGACAAAGTACCGTGTTCGTACGCGACTATGTTTTTTTTTTTTCAATAAGCATGTATTAAAAATTAAAAGCTACCACCGCGCATTGGTATTCCAAACTAATCGTCCTCTAAGATCTACGCAATATGTTGTACCTCCTGTCAGTAACGAATCAAGTTCATCTGACACGAATGACGAAGAAAATATCCCATTAGCACAGTTAGCCCGAAAATACCGCAAACAAAGAGAAAATTCAGATAACGAATCTGACATACCGCTGATGGAGTTGAAAAGAAGAATAAATGAACGGGATAATCATGACCATTATTCCCCTGAAAATGGATCTGATTCTGACAGTTACATTTCTTCTCGATCAATTACACCTGTTTCGCAGTCATTAAACATAAATGAAACTTCTGTTTTCCCAGATAAAACAGTGAATGAAACCTGTGTTATTTCCGATAACACTGTAAATGAGGCATCTATTGCTTCTGAGAATACAAATAAAGAAACGTCTGTTATCAACGGTAAGATTAGGTCAGCTGTTGTAAATTGTAAACAGCAACACCCTAAGATAACAAGACGTGAGAAGATGAAGAATTTATTGGACGCATTGAGTGGTTTGCTTTAATGGCTTCATTAATGTTCATTTTGTACATATTTTTTTTGTAATGTTGAAGTCTCAAGTTATTTTCTGTATTTTTCAGAAAATGAGAACATTCATACTTTACGTTTACCTTATTGGCATAACAGAGTCTGTTCTTATTAGGCAGAGCGTTATCTTTCAAAAGATAAATGAAATTTCAACAAGTCGTGCAAGATGGCTCGCAAGCATTGTTGTTGATCTTAAACCTTTCGATGAATTTTTGATAAAAGTTAAAGTCGACGTTAAGAATGCCGCTGAGCTTGTTAGTGCAATAGTTAAATATTATTAGAAATCTCGCCAAGTTGAGTATGTCAATGCATTTAAGTCTTTGGAAAAAGAAATTCAATATTTGGATGAGACGCGCGAAACAATTGTCGAGAATTTCTATGATTTGAAAATGCAACCAGTTAAACATAGAAATCGGCGTAGTTTGCTCCCTTTTGTCGGTGAAGCATTAAACTTTTTATTTGGCACAGTTGACGAGTCACAACTTTAAAGTATTCAAAGAAATGTCAAGCAACTTGCTTCAAACCAACAACATATATTGCATGTTGTCAACGAGAGTATCTCGATTATAAATGCTTCATGGATTCAAATTAGCGAAAACAGGCACTCCATTATCGAACTTATTGCATCTTATCATGCATTAGATGCAAGACTTAAAAGCATAACGGAAAACTTGAGCAGAGAAATCGGCGAAACTCGTTATTATGTAGACATGTTTACCCGACTAGATTTACTTTATTGATGAAATTAAGAGCATGCTTCAAAGCGCTAGACTCTATTTTAAACATCTGAAAAGCAAAATAGATTTTCTTTGCTTAGGCCGAATTTCAATCTATACGTCCTGCTTGATGATTTGGGCAAGTTCGAAAGAAGTTGCAGTTACATGTAATGGAGTTGTGGACAATATTCACATTGAGCACTTGACGAGCCATTAGTCATGTAATAAGTTTGTTTGTCTTGTTATGTTTTATGCATCATAACAAAATGTTTATTGTAGCTAGTCTATTTTATATCCTACTGCATTTAGAGGCGAGAATGTGCGAACGGATTTCCAGCAGATAAAGAGCACCGTTCTCCTGTTAAAAAGCATTTTCATTGATATTTAATCTCCTTTATTAATCGGTTGCCGTTTTCTCAAACATTCAAAAACAAATTCACACTTTCAAACATTTGTCTTTGAATGTTTGAGCAGCAACGGCAGACAATTATAATAAATAGCTCTTCAAATAAAACATGTGAACTTGATCCTATACCAACATGGCTATTAAAATCGAGCCTTGATGAACTTTTACCATTTATTTCTAACATTATCAACATCTCTCTCAGCATAGGAAATGTTCCGGCAGAGTTTAAAAGGTCTTATGTTAAACCTCTTCTGAAAAAACCAACTTTGGATCAAAACATTTTAAAAAACTATCGACCCGTTTCAAATGTATCATTTGTATCGAAGACACTTGAAAAAGTAGTAAGCTTTCGGATTGATGAACATGTGACAACAAATCAACTTCAAGAGAACTATCACAAATTACATTCGACAGAGACTGCACTTACTAAAGTCCAAAATGATGTCCTAAAATCCCTTGACCAAGGCAATGCAACAGTCTTACATGTAGTTATGCTAGATCTATCCGCAGCTTTTGACACAATTGATCACAAGACTTCGTTACAGAGACTGGTAAATGTTTTCGAAATTGCTGAAAAGCCACTGGAGTGGATAACATCATACCTTCAAGATAGAAAACAGACAGTATACATTAACGGTGTGCTGTCAAAGCCGGTCACATTTAATTTTAGCGTCCCACAGGGATCTGTTTTAGGGACGAAATTTTATACCATGTACACTAAACCCTTGGTGCCATTTGCAAAGATCAATGGCTGCAATACCATCTCTACGCCGACGACTCACAGCTGTATCTATCTTTCAAATCATTAGATGACATTTCTAAGAAAGAAACATTACAACGCATTCAATTGTGTCTCCGAGACATGATATCATGGATGAATGCAAATATGCTCAAACTTAACACTGATAAAACAGAAATTATCATTTTCCCATCTCCGTATAACTCCTTGAAGATCTGTCGATAACCGTGGGTGACTCTAAAATAAATCAATCGGTTAATGTTAGAAAATTAGGTGCCATCTTTGATTCGAATATGAACATGGAAGATCACATCAATTCGGTATGCAGATCATGTTATGTTCATCTTAGAATAATAGGCAGAATTTGGAAAAATCTGACAATTGATGCATCTAAACAACTTATCACTTCATTGGTCATTTCGCGCCTAGATTACTGCAATGCACTATTGTATGGAGTACCTCAAACATTAATCAACAAACTGCAGATTGTTCAAAATACAGCTGTCCGCATTATCTCCAGAACTTCTCGGTACGATCATATTACACCTGTACTTAAAGAATTACATTGGCTTCCGGTGCAATACAGAATCCAGTTTAAAATTTTAACACATAGCTACAAAGCTTTAAACGGAAAATCACCGGAATATATGGAAGAAATGTTATGCGTCTACAATTCACGAAGGAATCTACGATCTCATAACAAAGCACTTACTTTAGTTATACCAAAAAGTAAAACTGAAACCTATGGCGACCGACGATTTGAATATGCAGCTCCGAAACTGTGGAACGATATGCCGTCTGATGTCAGAGACTCGAGCTCATCGTGTTCTTTCAAACGTGCACTTAAAACACACTATTTCAAACAAGCCTATGAATAGTATTTTATCGTGGATAATCTGAGACAGTGAGTTTTAGAAAACTGTGTGACAATTGTGTGATATCAACCATAATTTTACAATTTGTTTTATTTCTGCTAATATCTTTTAAGCCAGTTACAAGTACTTAAGTTGTTGATTATAAAATACATTATTTTTAATTAAGTATATTATAAGTTTCGCTAGAATATTTTAATTTCAAACGACTAGGTTAATAACACATTTTAATTGATTGTCTCGTATCCTTGTTCTTAGTGTGTCTTATATTTATTATTTGAATGCTGTAGAGTGGACAGGGACTTCCGGATTAGACCTGGTGGCCTTGGGTCACATAAGGGATTCAGGTGGATATATATCAAGTAATGTGGCTTTTAGTCGTATGAAGGCAATATCAAGTCCAATACAAGTGACTTCTAGTCACATTCAGGCTTCGGGCAACTTCTTGATGCATTCAGTTGACTTCTAGTCACATAGTAGCGACTTCTTGTTGCATTCAGGTGACTACTAGTTACAAACAGGCGATTTCTTGTCGCGTTCAGGTGACTTCTAGTTACAAACAGGCGACTTCTTGTTGCGTTTTTGGTGACTTCTAGTCACGTACAGGCAACTTCTAGTTGCATCATAGTCAGTCTTAAACGCTTGGGGGTCTCCTGGAAGATCATGGATCAAGATCAAGTCTTCTGATCTCCTTATTTGAATGCTGTTTTAGTATTTGAATTGTATTGCTTGTAATCAGTAATTTATTTATATCATTGTAAAGCGCCTTTGAACGTGTATATGAAAAGGGCGCTATATAAGTTTGGTAATTAATAATAATAATAATAAATTGATAATGAATGTTAATGCTCTGTATCTGATCCAAACCGGTACAGAAATTACCGAGAAATAAGCAAACACCTACATGAAGCGAGTAATTTTGTGTGTACACGACATCCAAAAAGTCACGTGGTATAGCCAACCTGATAATGTTTTTACATGTACATGTATTAAATCTCGTTTTCTTCTCCAATCTCTGCAAAGGACGATGAAAAGGGGAAATATAATCATTTTTATTGAACCACTTGACAAACATTTCTTTTAACTGGAACCGAATGCAGAATGTATAACAGAATTTGTCATGTTAGTGTGACTGGGGTGGGATTGTAAAAAATAATATCACAAGAAAGAAAGAAAGAAAGAAAGAAAGAAAGAAAGAAAGAAAGAAAGAAATAAAGAAAGAAAGAAAGAAAGAAAGAAAGAAAGTACAAATGGAATTTTTAGCCAACATCTAATACAGAACTTATTCATACGAACGTTGCATTCGTCATTATAACCATCACCTTTGTCTTCTTATGACGTTAAAATTATTAAAACTATTCAACATTACCATGGTTAAAATAAATGGCTTTTTAGTTTGTGCTGTAATTTAAGAAGGATAATTCTTTACGGATTTTTGACAAATCAACATAAAAGTTACTTCCCTGTTTATACAATATGTTCAATAAAACCGGTTAGCTTCGGGCGGATGTGTGCATGAAATGTAGAGACACCTACCAGCCAATACTGATTCAGATATTGTTTAATCATTCCAAGGATATACTTTCTGGTTTTTAAATTTTCTATGACATTTTTTATATTTAATTTCCCAGATACCCTGTCTATGCGGCGTCGATTGTAAAATGCATATATGCGTTTAAAAACCACTGATATTTAATCAAGGTAGGGGTAAAACCAAAAGTCACAAAATTGTAGGTTGTGGGTATATTATCCGTAAAAAACTTTTGCTGGTTTCAGTATATCCTCTTTACAAAAGCTACGGTCAATTTTGTGACTTTTGGTTTTCCCCTCACCTCGTTTAAATGTCCTTGGATTAAGAATGCACGGAGAGATTTCAACGGAAATTTCAGAAAAAGACGTGCATCTTATTATGTTTTAAATTTGTAGACTGTACTCCAAGTCTATGCGGAGAAATAAAAAAAATTGCTCGGTGTAGTTATAACATTTGTCAAGTGTACAGTCTTTGTGTGTCTTGCTACTGCTAGATAATCCTTGTTTTTAGATGTTGTGTGTGTCGAGAGTAAAAGATTAATTAACAGGTGAACTAAGTATTAGTGCAGTCCTTAAAGCAATACATGTTAAATTAAGGTGGTTTTACACGGACAAACCTATTTTGTGCTTAGATCTTTAACTGTGTGCGTGTCCTAATTTGCTGTTTACATTTCAGATGATGCTCTTTGCAAATACTAGGTTGTAGAGTGCTCTGTTTTGTAAACTCGCATACTATTTGAGATCTTAAAATTTACATTACTTAACATTTGAATATTCACCAACAATATTTACCTTTTGATGTTTTAAGTCGATATTTCCTGATACCTGTATGCAAAATTACAAGTCAAAATGATATTTAACTTTATTAAAATATTTAATCTTACAAGGTGAACAATTATATTATCGACATTTTAAAAATAAACACCAGGTTGAAGAAACATGTCAACTAGATAGCAAGATGCCCTTTATGCAAGATTAATATCTCAATTGCGTGTATATTCTGCTCAAACAGGATATCTAATGCAGGTATAACAAACGTTTGTTTTAAACTATATAGCTTTTATTGTGTCCATTGATTGATACTGAGGGCTACAGGTATCCGTCTTGATTCGGAAATTTTCAAAAGCATTGATATTTCCAATTCCTATTGCTGTTATTATGCCTATGAAAAATGATATCTTTGAATTTTTTTACGTCTGTATTAAGATTTTGTTTGTAATCGTTATTCAACTCTACCTATGACACAAATCTGACCTTAATTATATAACAAGGTATTGTTATAATTTTGCCGTTTATCAGAGATGTGCTGCATTATCAAACAAGCACCAGAGTGCATGCATTATCAAACAAGCATATGTTTGTTTTGTTGCTTTTTGTTTTAAATTGAATTGATAAATGTATGTTAATTTGCTTTTTCGGCGTTAGCTGTCTAAGCTCACTTTTGACCTAGTTTTTCGACCAATGAAATGTTGTAAATAATACTCGTATTCTCTTATTATGCAGAGGGAAAATGAAATAAACTATTTCGATTGGTAGCTATTTACACCAGAGAGGCATCTAGCAGGCTGGAGAGGTATCTAGTGGGATTTTATTATTATGCAGCGGAAAAATCAAATAGATTAATAAGATTGGTTGTTAGTGGGTGTTGCATTGGAGGAAAAGCATATTTACGATTTAAGTAACCAGTTTAGTCAATATTGATGGCTTAAATACAATATTATATGGAATATTCTTGGGTGTCACTTGCATACAATACACAGTGTAAAACGAAAGAGAAGTGTAAATATTCCTAATTCTTACTGGTTCCTTTCTAGTTCCTTTGATACTGATTGTTAATTTCAAGTTCGTAAGACAAGTTCATTGTAGTGTAGTGGCTAACTCTCTCGTCTTTCAAGCGGATGCCCCGGATTCAATAATCAGGACGGACACTTTTTTAAACTTAATATACGTAAAAGTTGGTAGATTTCGCTCTTGTAACAGACTGTTATTATTTATATTTATTAAATTTCAAGGACATTTATTCATCTTGAATTCTCACTCTACACGAGGTAATTTATTGAAACTGAATATTTTGCTTCTTTAATCGACTTGTTATCACTGTCTGAAATTGTTGCAACAGCTTCAACATTTTTTTTGAAAGACACTTTCAATAAATTTATGAGTTGTCATGATTCGGTCGCTTAATCTCTAAGACATACTAAGAAGTCAGGGAGGGTTCGTTAACAGCTATAACAAATAAAATAAAATAACTAAACTGTGTCTGCTTTGCCTCTCTGTATTTCTTTCTTTCTTATATACATGTATATATAAATCTTTTCCATCAACGCCGTTTATCTTTTTTTTAAAGATATTTCTTGTTAAGACTAGTTTTATTAAGACAGCGTCTAGTTTTTTTTAACAGTTTATCTTTGAATAGAGATACAGTCAATCTTTAATGGCCCGAACACCATCGCTCTAACACCATACTACTTGAACAGTTTGCCCGGTCCCGAACTAGAATTCTATATTTTCTATATTCTTCTACCTCCGAAAGCTCGAACTATCAATAGCCGAGAAACTTAGAAAAGGACCCGGTAAACTCTGAGTCGGCAGCAGGAAGAATATCGAACACCAAGCGACTTAGTGAAGGAATCGACTACGGGGGCGTGATAGCTAAGTCGGCATTAGGTAAGCAATCACTAAACAAAAATTGGACAGCAAATCTCTAGAACTCACATCCCTTGTCATCACGGAGGTTGAAAGGGGGCAAAAATTTAATGAGATAATACATTGAATACATTGACATAAGAAATGGTATGAATTGTTATGCGTTATCCTAGTCCAGTGAACAGAAACCCATTCCCCAATACCAACCATGGATCGCTCGAACTACTGATGGCCCGAACACATCCGCCGGTCCCGTGGAGTTTAAACCATCGAAGTTAGACTGTAATTGTTTTTAAGCCACCTCTTAATTTTGGTTTTCTGTATTGTTTTCATATTACCAGGTATTATGTATTAATTATGAAGAAGAAGAAAGGCAACTCCTAAAGCATTATTTCCTGTGAATTGTTCAATTTGTTGGTCGGATAACCTTGCATAAACTTCTCTTGAGCCCATAACATATTGATCTATTTTGACCATTCTTCCTATAAAATAAATATTAGTACAAGGTACATTATGCTTAAATTCACAGTAGCGCTATTTGTGCAGTGCTCATTTGTAAAAAGTCTCCCCGTACATATATTTAATACTGTCTTCGGTGATATAACCCATTACCGATGCCATGCAGTGATGATAACGTACATCAGGACTGTCCGACCCACCCTTTGTTGGGTTATCCCGGCTAGTTTAATAGATTGCGTTGTCGGAATCTCAAGGCTAGGTGCTGTCGCCGATTCAGTGCTGGTTCGCTCCCAGTTAGACGCAATATCATGGAAATATATCAAGTTATTACAAATGTGTGAACACAACAAAATGAGAGGTCAATGGCTTTTTACCAGCCTTAAATTAATTCAGCGTTAAATGACATTTATATACTTAAATAAATAACGTTTACGCCTACCCCATCGAGTATACATATATTTTGATGACCACCAATGTATCCTTAGTATCAGGTCTAACACTGAACTTAATGTAAACACGTAACAGAATAACAATTGAGCAGAGAGATTTATTTATTTGTCCAGCGCATATATTTTGAAAGACAAACCATTAAATTGAATTGTCAGGTAAAACATGTTCTTATGTAACAACTTCATAAGGCGGTTTACTAATGTGTCTTATGTGTTTTTGCACAGTGTGTCACTTTTTATTTTGACTAATTCATGTGTTCGTTTAAATGCTTGATCATTCATTGCATTGCACATCCGTTAATTCCACCCTGCTTTCGTTGTTACCGAATCCAATGTCGATAATTTTAAAAACTTGCCAATAGATTTGTCTCCTTGAATGTTGGCTTTTGGGTAGAAGGTATAAACTCTTTCTTTGTGCAGTGTAAAACAACACGTAATATTCGACTGATTCAGAAGCGATTTTCTGAAACATTTTGACAATATCATAAAAATAAACAATTGTACATATACTGACAGTAACAAAATAAAACAAAGAAAAACAAGAGTATTATTTCCTAAGACTTAAAGATCCAATAGAGTTGATATCAAAACATTGTTCAGTAATTTTCCTAATGGGTATACAAAATTCCATATTGATTTGTTAGTTTGAATAATAACAGTAATTGTTAACAAGTGTTGATACATCATTTACCGTAGAAGACCACAAACTCAGAAACAAGAAAAGAAAATAAGCAAACAAAGTTTCAATAATAATATTCAATGATATTTACAGTACAGCTCGGGTGTTTCCAACCAAAGTCCGCGCTACGCGGCGGACTTCGCCAACGCGGACTTGACTGCTTTAGTCCGCGCTGCCCCGCGTTCAGCCTCAATTCCCCGCGTTTTAACTCCGCGGACAGCCCCAGGCAGAAACTCCGAGTGCCTCGGCGAAATTTATCGCGGCAACGCGGGGGCCTTGCCTGTTAGGAGAACTATTATTATCATCAAATTTGCTTTAATAAATGTATACAGTCATGTCATAATTTACAAAATGTACATGTATATTTGTTTCAAGAAAATACCTTTTATTTTTTTATTTCTACGTACTACGTTCTATGTAAAAGATAAATCAATAATATTTATTACATTATTCTTTCAGGTATGGACTGAAACGAAAGTTCAATGATCGGCGTCCAGCAATCATTATGATGTACATTATGATTCTATCAAACGCTTAACAAAGGCCTACTGTACACAGAACATGTTTATTATTGTAAAATTCTCAATGAAATGGAGCTTGGCGGGTAATTTGCTGGTATTTGCAATACAGCTTGAACATAAAAGTTCATAGTTTTTGCATATTCTTATTCGTATTTTTAGTCTTTTCCGTTTTTATCTTTTAATTTTTTTCTTAACATTAAATGGAAGAACAAAATAATATTAGGTTATAAATTAAATTAATACTGAGCTGCATGTTACTGTACAAGCGAACAAATAATTCTGCATCAATTTGATAATTACATAAAGTTAAAAATGTTAATATAAGGTTTAAAACTCAACAATCTGAAAACGTAAACAAAGTAATGTAACGAAGGAAGTTATAAATACTGTACCTGAAAAACAACAAAGTTAACGTAAACAAACATAACGAACAAACATAATGTAACACATCGTGAACAATTATACCAGCCTAATACTGTACCTGAAAAAAGAAAATCAAATATAATGACTATTGTACGAAAGAGTAGCGATATAAATAACGCCGCGTTCCACCGGCATATTACGCGGAGTTTCTCCGCGTCATGTTTTGTAAAGATAAGCTGTCCCGCTAGTCCGCGTTAGTCCGCGCTGAATAACAAGGTCCGCGCGGGCAATCCCTGCGTTTTTCCTCGGAGAAAATACGCGTTAAACGAGTAGGGTCCGCGGAGGGCGCGAGGAAAATGTAAAAAACTGCAGGATCAAGAAAAGCCATCCATTTGCCATAACTAATAATCGAACAAAGTTTTTTAGCCTAGATACCGGTATTTGTTTTGGTTGATTGGACAAAACAGTGTTTGACCCTCTGAACTCAACATCAACCAACTATCCTACAAAGGAGTTCTTTAGTTGTTGAACAGACATGGATTAGTCTAACAACAAGCCGACATTCCGGCAATAAGGGTGTTAAGTATAAGTAAATATACCATCATTTCTTCACAAACCTTGGCTTGACACATGTATCATAAACGTGATTACCGAATTATCATGTTAATTTTATGTCTGCAATAAATGCGATCAAATTACATTTCAATTGCACTCTACTTTTTTCTCTCCAGACAAAGCGCTCTAAGCGTTCTTTACGCTCAAAAAGATTCTTCCGATTCCGATCTTTTCGCTCCTTATTTTTAAATAAGTCACCAGTGTGATGTTGCTAGCGTTTTGAAGAAT
Organism: Corbicula japonica; assembly: GCA_038501625.1. NCBI lineage: Eukaryota > Metazoa > Mollusca > Bivalvia > Venerida > Cyrenidae > Corbicula > Corbicula japonica. The sequence continues at coordinate 79,897 of JAZAYU010001076.1, read as the reverse complement.
ACCATTGTTTGATGACAAGGACCAAACATTGACATTTATCATTGAACATGTCAGCATTTTACAGTTTATATAAGAATATTCATTTCTTAAACATCAGTTATGCATGTGCAATCAAAACTCCTTACATAGTGGTGGTGCAAACCTATTACCAACGTATCAACATTGATCAATATTAGCTGCTCCTTTTTCCAACCATATTCTGTTTATCAGTAAAACATAAACAGAATAAACGTCCTAAAATGAGTATTTCTCTTAATCCTATACCTTTATTCTGCGTTTACCGCTAGTGGAGATAATTTCTGTGTAGTCAAAATTATTGTCGGTCATCCTGATGACCGACATATTATAATCGACCAAACTTGAGATCTTTAGCCTGAACACCGGTTAACAGTGATATCACGTACCAGACGGAACGCATAATTTAGACTATGGCACTTGTTTACGGATGCAAAAAGGTAGTGTAGAGGCTGATGTTTGATTGCTTGATATATAGAGAAGATGTTTACCGGAAAAAACTTCAAGTTTTGATAATAGTGTTACTTGTATACTTAATTATATGTCGGTCATTCTGACATATTATAATGGACCAAACTTGAACTTTGAAGGGTAATACCGGTCAACAGCGGCAACAGCGGCACTGGACGATGTCACTTTAGACAATACCGCCCGTCTAAAGCTTGCGAATGCTATTTCTTTCCCCCTACTTGCAAGAAAAGTCTTTTAAATGTTGATGAAACAATATTTGAACATTGTAGTTACGGCAAATCAGACATTGAGCTGATCTATAACGACATGTTAAATTATTTAAACATACGTATAGTGTATTTTCTACAGCGTATAGAAATAATATTATGCGTCTTTACTTAGAGAGTCACGTGATGCAAACCTTCATAGCAAAATTTTGGTTACACATAAGTTGAAATGATCCTTTATTTGAATCAAACAACCCTTCAGGATGACGCCATATATGAAATAGATTCGTTAAGTTATCTTGATTTGTTCGTTAAAAGCAAGAAACCGTTTATGTTTTTTCTTAGAGACTCACGAATATCCGACTTTGGCGGGATATACTGTCTGTATAAAAGTTTACAAAAAGCTAGTCGGTCATTAGCATAACCTTTAACCAAAAAAAAACAACAACATGGCACTGAAGTTAAAACATTAAGCCACTTTGAAATAAAAGCGCTTAATTTTTATTTGATGTCATACAAAACAAGTTTACTTATATATATTTCCGGGGTTTTTAAGTAATGCATTTAAGCTGGTGATAAATCTTACCATTTTGCAACAGCAGCCTTACAGGGACTCGAACGGATTATAATTTCTATTCTGGTCGTCAACAATTTTGTTTGAATGTTGTTATTGCTATTTATTTAGAACTTCAACATGTAATATAATAACAGGTTCTTGGACATTTTCTTGTTGGTTTTTTTTTTCGTTTGTGGTAATGATGTCAATATATGTGTATAGCATGTTATATGGAATAATGAGGGTCTCAAATACTCCTGTCATTTGAGTTCACTTTGAAAATTGATGAAAACTTCTACCCATGCGTTCACATGTTTGGTGATTTTTCTAACTTGTGGTATAAATCACGAAACATAAGGTCGTGAAATAGTGGAAGCTTATAGCATATGACAAGAGGTTTTAAATAAGCATTTAGTACGAAGCAAATGCTCAGAACTTTGCTTAATTGTAAAAATATTGACTTTTAAAGAGAGATATTGCTTTTTTTATTACCAGTGCAAATGTTGTGAATGTTCTTAAAAGTTAACAGAAGTTTAGCGAATGTGAGATGACCCTTGTTTAACGTAAACTTAGGGAGGTCAGGGATTGTGCAATTTGTTTGCGATATCCAGTGCAATTTGGTGAATGTTCTCAGAAATAATCGGAGGTTCAGCGAACGTTAGATAACAATTATTCAACAAAGAAGATCAGCATGGACAAATTTTTTATCTAAAATCATAAGCGTAGTCAATGGGCGGCGGTAAGCTAAAAGACAGTCATCGATACCTATAATAAGCTACGTTCGTCACTGATTAACGAATAGGATGGCCACAGTAGGTTAATTGCACTTTATGATTACATGTACAGAGTGCCAGGGTAGTATCAATAATGAGTTTGTTTGTTTTTTTATTTTTGTCTTCTATCAATTAATATGATAAAAGGCGACATTTTATCTCAGTTTTTGGTGTCATGTATTAACAAGAAGCTAAGTCAAATATGTTGAAAAACCATTTCAATCCATAACTAGTTGTGATCAGCTAACCCACCTCAGAATTTGGAATGTTAAAACCCGAGCTGTGAGCATTTTAAACTAGTTGGTTGGATGACTTTTCATGTCTTCGTTGCATTACATTTTATCTTTTATTTGCAATTAATCGTTCAGAGGGACATTTTTATACAATGCACTTTCTCAAAAATTTGAATAACAGTGCCTAATTTTGAGCTTGTTGCGCAAAGACTGACCTTTTTTTTTAGATCTATCTATTTCCCTGTCCTTTTGAAATCCAAGCTGGAACACTGATTACGATGTGGTGTTTTATGTTTTTTCTAAAAAGTCTTTTACAGTCTCAGTCAAACCGAGCCTGCAATATTTTCATATTTGTCGTGTTCGGTGTTTTTTTAAATTACCTGTTGATCAATTTTAAGGGGTCGTAAACATTGCAAAAGTTGAAAACCGGCTAAAATTTCAAAAACATTTGGGGGAATACTTATTGTCTCCTAGATTTTAGTGAAGAAATGTATTTAGCTAAAGATGTACTCATGTTTTCAAGCTCAATTTAGTCAATTCATGTTCTCATTAGCAGGCACATACTAAAATAGAAGAAAAACCGTTTGCATGAGAACTCTGATATTCCTGAACAATATACCAAAGCAACTCATACCTGAAATAAGTAAAGTCTGGTCTTCAATGTTAAGTGCCAATTCGCCAAAAATAGTGAACGATTGGACTTGCTGCAGTTGCAATCCAAATTGAGTTTACATTTTAAAAGATTTCCGGGGATATCCCTGACACCGATGTCTGCTACCACATACACATGCAATATAACGGATCTGGTTTCGGTACTGTAAGGTAGACAACTCATTCACTATCATTACTATGTAAGGGCGATCTACTAGAATTACTGCAAGCAATGCAAAACCATCCTTTAAAGTAAAGAAATAATTGTGATTTTTTTAGAACAGTGGCATAACTAAAATTTCATAAATAAATTTAAACACAAATAATGCTTCTCGAGTTTCTGTAATAGTTTCCGAGAAAACCGTTCTAAAACAAACACAAAATATGAGCAGCATAAAGCTTAAGTGAAAATAATAAATGCTTCAAAATCCTAATTTATTATTTACTTCTTCTAACGCTCGTCAACTTCAAGATTTTGCCAGATCTGCAGACTCAACTAAACCGACACTTTATGAATGTTGGTAACGAATACTGCTTACTGTACAAATAAGCATTGACGGTGGAAAAGTTCTATGGTACCTCTGTAAGCATTCATGTTAATATAACATACTTAATTCCATCTCGCTGGTGATTAAACAACTTCATTATTTCTACATAAAATACATTAATAATATACTGCAGTATCATTTAATTTCTTTCGAGGGGACGAATTTTCGCGCAAAACAAGTAAATAACAACTTCGCGGCGATATGACTTAGCGCAACTGTGTTTTCCTATAAGAAACACTGTTAAAGAGTTTAATTTCGCTTGGGCTTACTTTGATCTTGTCGTAGCGCGAAATACGCAAAAATTAAACCCGCGCGAAATAAAATGATTTAACAGTAATAAATAACGTCCACTAGAATCATTTTTTACATTTATGTCTTTTGCCGGTACACGTCTTGTTCATGTTTCAAAAATCAAACACCACCCGTTCAAATTTTGTTTGCATGCCTGAGAGTAACAGCATTGGACAACTTACTTCACAAAAAACTGGACATAGCCTTGACTTCCATTCGTCAAAACGAAAATGCAAGCACAAATACATACTTATTCTGTTTTTATCTGCTAGTGACCAACTAGCTTTTTGGAAAGCTAAAAACCTGTGTACATGTAGGTCTTCTCTAGATTTAGCTCAAGAAAATGTTTGAACAGGAAATGCGCAACATGTGCAGCCCACACTGTCCATTTTTACGAATAATTAAGACAATACAATATCGTGGACACAGAAAGGACAAGGGGCAGTAAGAGTAAGTTGCATGACTTGACAACCGTACAAACCTAACAATTAGGGTATTTGAAAAAGATCTAGTTAAGTCTTTCTGAGATTGTCTTAAACCAGTTCCACAAAATCCCCTTTTATAAACAATTACGAGCGTTGCATATGCCGTTCGCATAATGTGTTAGGTAGATGATGGTAAAATTTACAAAAGGTTAGTATTACCATGTTCATTTACCTGTCATACATAAGACATAAAAGGACTAAACTATTTCACGAAAATATCAGTTTGTGCGCGAGTGCGTGCGTGTGTGCATGTGTATGTATACCTGATATAACAAAATGCTGTTTCTTCTGAACGGGAATTTCGTGTCAAATTATGTTAAGTGTACTAATATTTTAAACATTTGTTTTGAACATTTAAATATCATGAGCTCAAAAGCATTAAAACAACTATTATTCCATTATCGTAAACTTCAGAAAGCTTTCGAAAACACGAAACATGGTAAAAATTCGATCGGATTGACTGTTACTGTTACGGTAATGGAACTGCAAGCCAGTGCTTGTTACTGTTACAGTAATAGAACTGCAAACCAGTGCTAATAGTATTGTGAACTATTTATAAGGTCCTAAAACTTGTTATATTGAATGGTTTAAAAACTTCAGAGCAAGCTCTGTGAGAAAACGATGATATATATATATATATATCGCTCACATCTAGCGGGTTTTTTTTATCTCACAGCTTGTTCGCTTTTCAAGAGCTTGCAACGATGTAAATGATTTCAATGAACGTAATCTGTGCATTACAGAAATCTTTTGAAACAGGGTTATCGGTATCACAAATTAAGGAAAACCTTTTGCAAGTTTTATCACCGATACCCAGATCTAATTCACTAATACAGGTGCAGTTTAAAATCACTATTGCAACAACTTATTTCACAGCCGGTTTTTTATGGAGATTTAATTTACAAACTTAATAGTATAAAAGGCAATCATTATGCTAATTTCTCCCGGTTATTCGTAAAAAAACATCTATAAATTTAAAAAGAAAGATTACCGACTTGATATTTTACAGCTCTCTGCAGGTCTGGTGATTAACCCATCTACAGTTGATCATTAAGCTTACCTCTTTGGTTGCACGACGGTGGAAGGGGTTTAAGAGTTTATGAAGGTTTATTGGGAATATTTTCTCAAAAGAACCTAGAAGCTCGATTCGTTTTTTTATCCCTGTCATTGTGTTCTTAGTGGTTTTACACCAAGAGATCTGGTCTCGGTAAGATCATTGAGTACCTACCGTTTGGCTTTGCAATGCTATTAGCTTCTTATGTTTTATATGTTTGTGTGCTTTTTCAAGCAACATTATTAAGCTGATGGGTGGCTTGGCTATTTCACCAACACAACTTGTTTTGTGATATGAGAACCTGTTATGGCAAGTGTGAGGTTGGTGCATCCTAGAACCTGATTTAAACCCCAGTGGCAATTTGTTTTGCCACGGACCGTTCCAAGGCGGTATCCCCAAAGGTTCTTTTCTTCGTTAATTGTTTGTGGCGTCCTATTTGAATTGACATATTTCTAAAAACATGCTCTCTCTCTCTCTTCCTCTCTTCTTTTTCGCTGCGTGAGTAGGCTGTGTTTTGTGAGTGTGGCGATTCTTGATATGCATATATTACTTTTTGGAGTAGGTTTCACTTTCGTTGACAGTGCTATTAGCTCCTACGTTTTGTGTGTTGCATGGAACATTGTCGGGTAGCAGATAAGTTGGAGTTGATTTACCAATGCAGCTTGTACGTATACGAGAACATCCTGACGATGCAAGTGTGCACCCAAGAACCTTGATTAACCCTTCCGAGTAGAAAAATCTTTGCCGCTAATTCTTCCAAAATAAGTAATTAATGATGTCCAGAAAAAGCTCACAATTTACCACTTAATAAGGTGAGTTAAAACTCAAAAGAAATCATGACACTTCTCTTTAAAAAAATACATAACTTAATTTAATTTACTTAACTCGGATTTGATCGTCATCAAAAATGGGTAATTAACAATTTTAGAATTAATTTTGGAAACATTATAAATCAGGGTTCAAATATTGTGATTATAAAAAGGCAAATACAGTGAAACCTGCCTTAACAGCCACCTGCGAATAGCAAGCAGTTTGAATGTGACCTAAACTGACATTTGTTCTAATTATTACTGTCTTTAACTGCCACCTGTCTTCAGCATCCACTTTTTGTTACTTCCTTGGGTGGCTGCTTAATGAAGGTTTTACTGTATGCATATGAGAAATCGCAATATCTAGAAAACACAGCCTTTTCACACAAGGCTTACACGTAGAGAGTAAATTACAGCATAGCTGGTATATGAGTGTTTAAGTGGGAGCGAGGAGTGGGAAAAGTGAATGCAATCGGTGATGGAAAAACGGTAACAGACGAGTATGGATTGAAAGTACTGGGTGACATTTTGCGGCGAAAATTCAGTCTCCAAAAAAGCCACAAGCTTTAATGTGTTTACATTTTACAACATCAAAAATATGTTTAAAAAACCTTGCATTTTAACAGATTAATCAAGTTTGTTCTTCTGATCATGGCAAAGGAGTCTCGCATAAACTCAATCAAAGATCTAATTGGCCAACAATTGTTTATGTTTACAATGTATTCTAGTTTCGTTTATTCCCTACGTCAGGAGAGGTTTTGGAAAGAACTGTTTTGTCTTTAAATCAATTATCTAATGTATATTTAATCTTTATTGATTGTTGTCGTAAATGAATCCAGTATTTAATTGAATGGGAGGTTATTTTCAAATTTGATACTTTAAAGGGGATATATTTAAACAAATGTGCTGTTGATTAATAAGGTTTCATTTATTTTAATAATGAGGAGTCCTATTCAACATAACAAGAAATTAAGAGCATATTTCTGTTTTCCCGACCTTGTTTTTCAAGAAATGAGTTTTTAACAAAACTGTTCCAAAGTCAATTATTACAAGGTAAATGCTTAATTTGAAGACTGTTATTAGCATATGATCATAAATAAAGAGTGAATTCAATGTATTTCTAATAAAAAATACGGAAAAGGGACAAATTAGAACTTTGGGTGAGTGTATATTTAATATTGTTGATCGCAAGTTTTATCATTCAGCTTATAGCTGATTTTTTGCTTCATCCTAACACAATTCATGGTTATATTTATAAGACTTCCAAATTTCATCAAGCAACAAAATCGAACTTTCGTCCAAAAACTTCTATCCGCCAGATTCACAAACACCATCGACCCAGTGGTCATCTGCAAAGCAACGTATAATGTATGAATATACATCATATAAAGCCACGAAAAATAGAAAAAAAGTTCTAGCACTTTAGCATCACAAAAATATTGTGACAGCACTACCTTGTCTAGCACAAACTGCGTAAGTCACATTATACACTCAACCAAAGTTCTAATTGGTCACCTTTATCCGTATTTTTTTATTAAAAAGACATTGAATTCACTCTTTATTTATGATTATATGCCAACAACAGTCTTTATCTTAAGCTTTAATCGTGTAATAATTGACTTTGGAACAGTTTTGCAAGAATGATCCTTAATTTTGCTAAAAATCCATTTCTTGCATAAAAAGGTCAAGCAAAAAGAAATTTGCTCTTAATTTATTGTTTTGTTTAGGCAGGACCCCTCGTTAGTAGGAAAAACATAAAACCTTATTAATTAACAGCACCTTTGTATAAATAAATCCCCTTTAAAGTATTCAATTTAAAAATTACCTCCCTTTCAATTAAAGACTGTTCAAATTTTGACCCTAGGGTGAAAGTAAAGGGTGTTGGACTCGTTTAAGAAAACAATCAATAAAGATGAAAAAGATATTAGATAATTGATTTTAAGACAAAACATTTCTTTCCACAACCTCTCTTGACGTAGGGAAGAAACGAAAATAGCATACATTATAAACATATACAATTGATGACCAATTAGAACTTTTGTTGAGTGTATATTACAAACTTGGCGATGTATGCATGCATATTATTATATATACTAAGTAATAAGGAATAATGATGGTCAGAGTAAGCTTTCAATATATTTAAATGCAATCGTTACAGTTTCATAAAAAATTTCCCAATAATAGATTTCATTAAAGACTGTTCAAATTTTGTCAAGAACATGATGTTATGCAATGAAAAAACAAATAAAAATGGGACCTTACCGGGTTTACTTGTTTTTTTATTAGTTACCAAAGATGTCACGTTTTGAAAAAAATATTACGATATTTATAAACTTCTTTGTCGGCATGAAATCATAGAATGTATCACAAGAATATCATAAATAGTTCTATTTTTCAGTTAAAGACATTCTACATTACAAATAAATGGCTAAATATTGCAATATAAATAATGAAACACTTATAAAAATTAGGTATTACCTAATTTACGACAAAGGATTTGTCCTCAAATATTTTCATTCTATGGGGTCTTTTTAAGTTAACTAAAATTTACCATAAAAGAATTTCACCAAATACTACCATATTATTCACCAGTGTATAACAAACATAAAACAAAAAAGAAAAATGTAGATTACCATGTTACTTTTTTCAAAATGGCAATTTCAAAAAGGGGGGGGGGGGTAATTATGTATACACAAAAAGACGTAAAGGTTTATAGTGTACATCATTAATAATTACTGTGGTATCATTTTATTTAGCGTTAGCTAAATTTTCGCGTATTTCGCGCTCGGTCCAGAGTGCGAATTTAAAACCTAAGCTAAAATTTAATCAAAAGTTCCACATACGTATCCGAAACGAGCTACATGTATGTCCGAATCGACCTTCACTTTATATATCGTTGTCCGTATCGCTATTTGATATTAATTTGAAGTATCGAATAATTATGTTAATAAAGAAATAAAAATTAGTTATAATTGTCGAATTTCTTTTTGAATATGTTTAATATTACTTCAAAACTAGAATGTTTCACTTTATCCGCGGGTGAAAAAAATTTCGACGAAAATTTCGCTGTGGGAATTACGCATTAAGACACAATGTATAAAACCCAGATTGGACCGTGAACTGTGTTTTATACATTCCATTTAGGCGGTGGTACAGTAGTTTAATACTCTGTAGAAAAATCTGTAGCGACAGTCTTTAAATTTAATGTCTTGCTGTCCATCGTGAAAATACCCGTGTAAACTCTTATTATATGTTCAGCTGGGTTACTCTTAGCTTTTGCTGGGTTACTCTAAGCTTTCGTGTGTTTTGTGGGTTTCTTTATTAAATACATTGTAGTGTATGTGATACTTCAACACAGGTTTATACCATATCACATTATATAAAGTAGAAAAACAACTAACTTTAATAAAGCAAAATTGTTCAATCTAGCGAAACCATTTTCAACTCATCTGATCGTACATCCATTAAAGTTTGGTGACTATCAGTTTTTAGAAATGTAGAGATAATCGGTCGGTTTGGGCTAATTAAACAGGGATATTTATTTGTGTTTGTTCAAATGAGAACCTTTTGGGGAAGATTCTCATTTTCGCTTACTGTGGTGTTCAATGTTATAAAGTTATGCTCTCTTTGCCGCTCTTATTTGTGGCCGCGCTGAGAGGCTGTGTTTTTCGATTGTGTCTATTCCTCGTGCGGATGTTTAACCCATTTCCAGTCTGAGCCTGAATCTGATATAATTTATAAAGCTCTAATTTTAGCTCGGCCTTGGTCGTGAAGATAAGATGTAATAAAGAGATAAAATATACATAAAAAGAAAGTCCAAAAGAACTTGAGGCAGATACACCTTATTAAAAACAATAGACTAGGGCAATTTGATAACGGGTCATCCGAGCGCCTTATTAATGAAATATATGTCACTTGTTGAAGGCACGGGTGATTGGCTGAGTCTGGTTATGAGGTTCTTTTGACGTCGCGATCCCATCACTCCTCACAACAGCTGATCAGTAGATTTTATCTTCCAAAAAATTGAATTTATATCTACAAATGTCTTGCACGGTAGGAAGAAGGATCTTTTTGCATTTTCAACTCTGTCATTACTTTTCATGCAGCACTGGCTTAAATTTCGAAAATATTTTTTATTGAACAAATATAAATGTCCTCTTTTCATTTATACCAAATTTATGCCGTTAGAGTAATGGCATTTTTGAATTTCACTTGTTTTAAAGATATTATGGAAAACCATAAGTATATATATCTACTGATCAATAATAATAACAAACCATCAACTAATGAGGCGACTGCTTACGATCACCCCATCTACGTTTAAGATGGATGGACACATTGCTCACCCAGTTTTGACGTCAACCATTAAATACTGCCATCAAATAAATCATATGAAATTTGGTCAGAATAATGTGTAACGATCGCTGTATTGAAATATGCAAAATATGTTCACTTGCCGACGACGGTTATTGACAAACAACGCCATTTATAAAGGCACCCTGATTTCCCCTATTTTTCCCGAAACATAGAGTTTTAACTATGTATTTTACGCCAACATGATAAAAAAATAGCCTTAAACATGCACCGCTGATTCTAGTAAAAACCCTTTTAATAAAGACATACTATGTACATAAAATATAGTACATGAAATATAGTAATAATCTACGTAATACGACTTTTTTTGCACCGTTTTTGGCGTACCTCTACTGTCTTTGGCGTGATATAAGCGGAAAGCAGACGGCGAACTATCATTATTTTTAACATTTTATTGCCAGATTTATGTGTTTTCGAAACATGAAATAAAAATGAGTGTTTTCGGGTTACTTTTTGCGTAAAAATAAAAAAGTTCAACGTAAATTTATGTAATTACTACTGTTCTTTGCTTTCAGATAAACGCAGACGTCACATCTAAAATTATACACGACGGAAAAGTTGAAATAAATTAGTAAACCTCTTTGCGAAAAATCGGTTAGTTCTTTGTACGCGTAACCTCGTATTAAAACAAATTAAAAACGCTTAAAAAATTAAACGTCCTTTATAGTTTTGTTTTTCAAACATTTAAATTTATTTAATTTATTATCGTAGGACAGTGTCACTTCCGTATTTTGTTGCTATGTATGGAATACTCACTAGATTTGCTTAGAAATTTCATCAACTAAAATGAAGTGTATAATTCAGCGAAGTATGTTATAAAGTAAGAAACGGTCTTTGCCGGATAAGCATTTTTGTTCTTCATCAAATTTATTAATTTGGAAGTCCATCAATATGGTCAAATTCTGAAAATTTGTAGTCAGCGTCTATGGATTTCGCGTCTAAACCCATACTAGCGAGTAAATTTTCTTTCGCCTCTGTTTTTGTTGACACCTTTTCGCCGACGAACATGTCACAGATGGACAGATTGTTTCTTTTGGGTTTCTTTCAATCTTGTTCGTTTAATTGTATGCAAAAAATCAACGTTAAAAAGACGTTAACACGTTATGTTAATTATCGGAGTTGATTCGAATGAAAAACTCTGAATTTATGTCCTTTTCTTATATTTTTTTTTCGCAAACAGTAACCCGAAGATACCCATTTTTATGTCATAATTCGAAAAAATAAACACAATCTGCATATTTAAAGAAGTCCGTCATCACTTATTATCCTGAATTTTATAAGATTTGGACGATATTTAATATTTGACATCAAAACTGAGTGAAAACATGTCCATGCACCTTAAATGAATGTTTTCATGACTGTCATTCAAGACTTATAAAACAAAACCTTAAACATTATCATAACAGGTACATGTAACTCCGTTTATTAATACAGTTAAAGGGACCATTACTACTGCCTAATCATTCAAGACCTCTGCTATCGGTGGGATTCTATCTTCCAGAAAAACCGAAATTCAATGTATTTTCCATGTTCACGTGGAACTAGTAACAAGACAGATGTGACGTTTTTTAGCCGCCAGACAACATGTAAACGACTTCTGTTATAAATTTGAAATACTATTGATAACGAGATTTCCTAAAATACCAGAACAAAAAAAGAGTTACTTTACACATAAATACGGATACGTAAAGTGTAAATAGCTGTTTATTTTGTAAAACAACGATTATTATTTAGCTTCTTACTTGCCAATTATATTGCGGATAAAAGAAATGGTTAAACGTGTGTAAAAAATTAATACAGCCTGAAACAAAATCTTTTAAATTAATTATTCCTTATCCAAGACTGTAAACATAATTCCTTGCTATATTTCGGCCAGTTTTAAGATGGATGGTTTTAATATTTTAGCACATTTGTAGATCTGGATCGCGATAATTCTCCCCAATGTATACAAGTGTACTTCTAGCGTTGTAATACTTGCAATTTTTGTAGTCTTCGATACATGTTCATGGATGCAGGAGATATTTACAATTTCTATGATCATTCGCAAAATTTTATTCTGTGCAGTTCCTCCCAATGTTCCTTCTCTTACGGCATATAAATCATTTACTCTGGGGATCATATGCCGCAAAACATGGAATGGTATTTATAACACTTTATATGAAAATCCCTAATTGAATGTTGACTTCCATGTTTACAAACATATGCACGTGTTGTTCGTGATGTAGCGAAATTGTTCTCTATTTTTTAATTAGATAAAAAGGAAAATTTGAAAGCTATCGAACACGACCTATATGAAAATATTGCAGGCTCGGTTTAATTTAGCCTGTTCATGGGCAGTAACAAAAAGGCATATAACCGCCGTCAAGCCCAAGATTGAGCATAACTCAATATTTACACCAATGAAAAGAACCATTTTGACCCATCCAAACAATTTTGTGCATATGGCGATGAAAAATGAAAGGTTTATGCGGCTAACTTCAACTAAACTCTGAAGAGACTTATCAACAAGCAAGGACAGCTTTGACGATTAACCTCGTGTTTTTTCCTTTCATAAGTATCCTATCTCATAAAATAGAATAGTTTCTTTTTTCACGTCATTATGTCACTCCGATTTTAACTCCGGGAGCTCTGGTCTCGGTAAGTTCATTTGTAGCAAAGTGGTCAGATCTTCTATAAATTAAATGAAGGTCTAATGGTTAAATAACACGAACACTTGTAAAGTTCCAACATTACTTTTATGTCTCTATAAGCTTTTAGCAGTTCATATATTATTTAAACATTCTAAAACATAAAGAGTTCTTTTATACAAATTTAACTTTTGTTAATATTTTTCGAAGTTTCATAAATTCTCCTTATTTAATAATAATTATTAAGCAACCCTTGTATACCAAACACTAGGTTGTGCGTGCATTTCCAAGAAAAAACGAATGACTCTTTAACTGTATTTTAACGATATTAAAATCCAAATTTCTGACATAAAAGATAATCTACATCTGAATAAAAAATAAAACAACAATTTTATAATAACTTTCTTGACCATAACAAAATCGTGTAAAATGTAATAAGTAGATACCGGTGAAGAAAAAATATGACCCGTTGATTAAGTTGTTATACAGATTCTGTCAAGAGCTTGGTTCTGCCCATTTAATGTTTGATGTTAAAGAAAATATTCTCCTTTCCTTGCAAATGTCAAAACTGGCGCCAGTCAGACTGAAAAAAAGAGAGATCCAGAGCAAGAAAAGGAAAAACCACAAACAGCAGAGGACCCACTCTTCCTGCTGCCACATTGGAACACACCACTGACCACACTTTAAGCAAGTGTGGCAGAAGATGCAGCTTCCGCATAGTATTATGTGGCCACAACCATGCGAGAGTCCCAAAACTGAGTAAATATTTGCAGCCACCTTTGTCTCTAGAGACAGAAGGATGTCAGCAAACTATTAATTTGTTAAATTTTACTGCATTTTAATAACACTTGCGAGTTCGTATATAATATATAAATCGCTCATTACATAATGGGAGACATTTTTTTTTCCGTCCACATTAAATGTGTTACTTGCTTGTGGTGTCTAAATTGAAATTAATTTTCATCGCACTTCGTGCTCTTTCATCTTTTCTACATTTAGCTGCTTGGGGAGGTTGTTTTTCTGGTTGTAGCAATTCCGGTTAGGCATATTTCATTATTTGTCTACAAATTTTGATTTTAACCTAGCCAGCGACCTCCGCAACACGTCATCCGACTAAAAGAGTTAACGCTCCAATCAGAAGATGCTGCGTTCTACTTCCAAATAAGGTTTTGCTGACAGTCAAAAATGTTGTCGCGCTGGGTTCTTTCGCCTTGCTGAACTGACAATTTAACAAAAGAAATGGCGTAAAATAAAGCATACTAAAAGCGTAATTAAGTATGAACAGCGTTCTGTCAAGTAAACTTTCAAGCAACCTCTCAAAGGAAAAATCAGCAGCAGTGCCACTCGTTGGTTGTTGCAAGCCTAAATCTTCATGAAATCGAAATGTGTAGTACAGTATAACAACGTTTTAATACAAACAAGATCACATTCTTGCCGCCACTCAAAAAAAAAGAGAAAAAAATGCCTAAATGCCAAATAATATCTTTATTATATAAAACATTAAATAACAGAAACATAACATTTCGCATAAAACAGATGTACACATATTTACTTTTGACTTCACGATTAACTTAAATTTAGATTAATATAATATTATATAGGTTAATAATAGTACTTGTCAAATGTTCATATGTTTCTTGAATTAGAATATGAGCTCCTTTTTTCTGATTTGGTGATTTGGCTAATCTATTTCTTTTATCTTCTCTTGTTCTCTAAAATGTCCCTTTGTTGACAACTCTAGAATAACATCGAACGCCCTTTTGTTCATATCACAATCGTAAATACCACGAACGCCGTCGTTTTTGTCGAAAGCTACATCCAAAACATCTCGCAGCTCTTTGAAATCTGTAGTGTCCTTCAACTGTGCTAGAGCCGTTAGAGCTGGGAGATGTTTCTCTTTTTGACAATGCATAACGAGCAAAATTATTCGCCCATATCTTGCCGCTGAAATTTAACGATACTAAACTTCAAGCAATCTGCTTTTGTTATTCATCTTATTATATGATATATCGATTTTGTGGCCGAACATTAAAACCCTTTTTTGTCGGGTGAGACTGACCTAAATTTTCTGTCTATGTCATAATTTGAACAAAATGGAAGTTAGAGTTATGGTTCTTGGCTAATACACTCGGAACATGATGATAAACAAGTGTTACAAGTTTTAAAGCTGTAGTGTAAGTAGCATGGAAGTTTTGTGTTTGTACACTAGCTTGCATGCAAACTTTAGCTTGAAATTTAAAGTCGAAAAAAGAACCATAATTTGATCAAAATCAAAGAAAGACTTGGCATACATAGTCAGAGTCATGATGGTGAACAAGTAAAGTTTCAAAGCTATTGTACAAGAAGTATGAAAGCATCTAGCTTGCACGCAAACTTTAACCTGACATTCTAAGCCGAAAAAGGGCCATATTTGATCAAAATCAAAGAAAGAGTTATGGTTCTGGCATACAAAGCCGGGGTCATGATGGTGAACAAGCGTCTTAAGTTTCAAATCTATGGTACAAGAATTGTGAAATTAAATAGCTTGCACGCAAACTTTAACCTGAAATTCCAAGTCATGAAGGGCCATAATTTGATCAAAATCAAAGAAAGACTTGGTTCTTTGCATACTAAGTCAGGGTCATGATGGTGAACAAGTGTCTTAAGTTTTAAAGCTATAGTACAAGAAGTATGTAAGTAACTAGCTTGCATACAAACTTTAACCTGAAATTCTAATTCGAAAAAGGGTCACAATTTAAAGAATATTGAAGTTAGAGTTATGGTTCTTAGTATATACACTCAGGATATGATAATGAGCAGGTGTTGAAAGTTTCAAAGCTGTAGTATAAGTAGTATGGAAATTATGGGTTTGTACACTATCTTGCACCCAACTTTTAACCTGAAATTCTAAGGCGAAGAAGGGCCACAATTTGAAGAAAATGGAAGTTAGAGTTATGGTTCTTGGTATACTAACTTGGTGTATGTTGATAAACAAGACATTAGTGTTTAAAGTTTCCAAGCTGTAGTATAAGCAGTATTGAAGCAATGAGTTTGTAGAGTAGCAGGCAAACTTTAACCGGAAATTCTAAGTAGGAAAAGTGCCATAATTCGATCAAAATGAAAGTAAGAGTAATGGTTCATGGCATACACTCTCCGGACATGATGATGAACAAGTGTTGAAACTTTTAAAGCTGTAGTATAAGCAGTATTGAAGTTTATGCAGTATCTTGCATTCAAACTCTAACCTGAAATTCTAGTTCGAAAATGGGCCATATTTTAATCAAAATGAAAGTTAAGGTTCTTGGCCTACACACACGGGACATGATGAACAAGTGTGCCAAGTTTAAAATCTGTAGCTATAGTAGTTTTTAAGATATAGGTACGCAAACTTTAACCAAATGGGGGCGCCGACGCCAGAGTGAATAGAATAGCTCGACATATTCTTTGAATAGTCGAGCTAAAATGTTATAAACAGTAGTGTTTCCTGTTCTGATAAGTCAGTGATTCATAACATAAATACTTGAAGTTCGAAATTTTTTCCAGCATTGATGTGTTGTTAAAAAAGAAAATGAGTAAAGACATTTTCAACACTAGATCTATATAAAATACTTACATTGTACTTCATTCAATGTATTTTGAATGTCTGAATGTAATCTTGAATGGTTGTTGCATACCACAAAAATAAGTCCGTCGTCGCTATCATTTTCATTAAGCCGTTGAACGGTACAATCTACAAGGGATATGTTAAGCTGCTCCATTTTGTAATTGAGCGCTGATACAAAGTTTTTGGTAGCTCCGGAAGGTAGTGGGTCAACAACCTCTATGTTGAATTTAGGCCTTTTTTGTACAGGTTTATCAGGCTTTCGTTCTGCTAAATGACAAAAATAGAAATATTTTTAAATTAAGTTTCCTTGTTAAAATGTGTTTGCTTAACATTGATTTGTTAATAAGGTTTGGTTTAGGCTAATTCAATGGTTATTCAAATTGTGCTCCAATCTGTTCTCTCAAAGCAAGTGAATAACAGACCATTTCATGTTAGATATTGGATTCGATAATATCCGGCTCAGGATTATATAACAAGACGACGATTCCTCTTTCCTGTTTCTATTGCATGACCTGTGAAAAGAATGCAGCATTATGATAAAAATAAATGAAATTGATACCTTAATAGAACAAGAACTAATAGTTTCAAACTCTAGTAACCCATAACATTCGGACTCAATTACATGTATTTACTACATGAATCATAAGGTGGACATGCTATTCATCGTCCTTCAAAAGTATCAATATATTTGTTTGTTCATATGAGAACCTGAAGGGGAAAGTGTAAGATTGGTGCCCCTTATTACCTTGCTTAAGCCCCTCGCCTCCAGCTACTTCCAACAATCCCAGCAGAATTGTTTGCCACTGACCTTTCTAATACCTCAGCTTTGGTCCCCAGATTAAAGAATGGGTTTGCCATAATTGAGAAAACGATGGGCCCAAATAAAAAAAAATTCGACCGGGGATGTCGTTGGGCCAAGCGAGTAATCGTCGACAGCGAACAATGCACTCGACGAGCGATTTCACTTCGAGACATACCTCTTTGGATCATGCCTAAAACCTCATGTCTCTGGTTGTCTCAAAGTCATGGCTATTTCACATTTGTATCGAGTAAAAAAAACTGAATATGAGATTTGAGAAGCCGTTTGTAAAGGTTTACAAAAGGACTTGTTTTGAGGTTATTTATGCATGTCTACATGCCAAAACTTAACTTTCATGCGTTTAAACAGGGTTACAGTAGGTAAAAAAGTTTAAAAAATCAGTGCAAAATAAATGCATCGGTTGGTTACTCTTTGATTTTTAAACACATATACCTTTGCCAATTTATTTAACTTTTACACACAAAAAATATTTAAAAAAATGAAGTTTTCATTGGCACTCAGTATATATTTTTCCATATCTCTTTGTCCGAGCGAGTCGGTCCATGTTTTGTGAATGTTGCTGTTCCTGCATGTTTCCTGCATGTTTCCTCTTTTTCAATCAGTTGAACATTTCTGAATATTGGGATCTTAAAAAAACTAAAAATAATAATGTATTTGCATTAGACATTTATGAATTAATGTATTTTTACCTTCAATATGGTCTGTAATTGGTGAAGCATGACTTGCACTTGGTATAGAACGGGTACATGCAAGCAAAGTCTAGCAAAGAAAACAATTTATGATACATATAAAACAACTTAGAACGTATCTAAGCCCCAAGAATATTTTAATATGCAAAGATTTTTTAAAACGCGTATATACAACTTGTTTTGCAACTGACCGTTCCAAGGCGGAAACCCCAATGGTTCTCTTTTTCGTTTGTTGTTTGTGACGTCTTATTTAAATTTGACATAATTACAGTTAACGATTATTAATAAATCATGACATACCTTTAGCCTACTTGATACTGTTTCTATGACATCAGGATCAAAAGAAATTGGCTGGCCTGTAAACGCCGCGTCTGAGCAAATCTGTGTAAAGTACAAATAAAGTTGTAGATAAACTTATATTTAGCACATTTTCGAAAATATCTCATTTGCAAACAGCATGTAAGTTAACAGGACAAAACACATTAGTGTCAGTATCATAATACTCACGAGGGAATTAAGGCTGATGTTTGTTTTTATGCATGTATGTAGATAGCATTTTAAGATCTGATTTTTATTTAATGATTGTTCTAACGAATCTGATCATATGCAAAATAAAGATATATTAATTGTGTGCAAAGTTTCATTGAACGGAATTTTGCCTTTTGAAAGATTTTGATAATTTTCTTTTTCACCGATGAACGTGCAATGATGACTTTAGACTGCCCTTAACAATAGATCATTTTACTTTGTCGGATTAAATTCAATTTTTGAAAAACGTTAGGCTTGTCAGGATCTGAAAATTTGTAAGTAAAACTCGCTTTTACCATAAACCGTCCAAAATAGTTCAACCTCGCTAAAGTACATGGCGATCTTCATGGATTTTTTAAGCGTTCAGAACAATCTTATATTGTGATGGCATAGGGCAGTAATCATAAACCTAGCGTTTAGCCACCATATACAGTCGTAGAAGCTAAAAGTGTTTCAGTAGATGAAAAGGGAACTTTGAAAGCCACCAAACACGACAAATATGAAAATATTGCAGGCTCGGTTTGATTGAGCCTGTTCATGGGCAGGAATGGGAGTGCTTATTACTGCCCACGCCGCCTAGCCCCGGGTTGAGCGCAAATCAGTAATTACACCATTAAATACTACAATTTCGATCCATCCCAAACGATGGTATGCATATGGCGGTGAACATGGAACCTTCAATGAGGGATTTTCATATTAATACCATTCCATGTTCAGCGGCGTATAAACTAATCAATATCAATTTTCCAATTTAACTTCTCTGATAATGCGCCATTTAGTCAGCTGGTAATCTCATGCAATGCAGAAATTAGTTGGGGTTTACTAAGAAATAGATGAAAAGGGAACTTTGAAAGCCACCGAACACGACAAATATGACATTATTGCAGGCCCTGTTTGATTGAGCCTGTTCGTGGGTATTAGTGAAAATAAATGTAAAAAAAATTATTGCCCACGCCGCCTAGCCCTTGGTTGAGCGCAACTCAATATTAACGCCAATAATCAGCACAATTTTGATCCATCTCAAACGATTGTACGCATATGGCGGTGAACATGTAGCATTCAATGTGGTATTTTCAGATTAATACCATTCGATGTTCAGCGGCGCATGGTCCCCGGATAAAAGAATGGGTTTACCCTAAACGAGAAAACAATGGGCGGAACTTAACAAAATAGAATTTTAGATAGAGGATCTGAGAAATCATGTATATCACAGAAACGCCAAAAGCAAAATTTAAAAAGTAGGAAGTATATCCTAGGGGTGATTGAACAATATCCGAATCTATATTGTACAATGCAAAAAGATAATGGTTACCACCACAGTCAGTCATAAAAAAAATACTGTGTAAATAAGTTGAACTACAGTTAGCTTATATTGAGACGATTAGTAATCTTAAAGCAAAATGTCCCCATTTTGTCAAAGAAAAGTCAAATGGTCACCACTCCTCAAAAGGAATATCCGAGATAAGTCCAATTATTTCAACACCAAATAAAAAACGACTTTAAAAGTAAAAGATTGTGTGTTTGTAGTGATTTGCGGTAATGCGTGTGTAAATTATTAATAGATTATGAAGATACGTAATACTATTTATTTCATCAAGTTAAATTTTTGCCTTTTTTTCCTGAGGCTATATATAATGCCATGAATTATTAAGATATTCGAACATTTTGAAAATGTTAATAATTAAATAGTCCGAAACAATCATGTGTAATCTCAATCTGATTAAAATCATATCCTGAAAACCGCTACGCTATCAGGTTAGATCTGACTTTAGTGAGATTGGTGTAATCTTTGCATCAAAATTACAGATAGTAAAATTCATTTATTTTAATTTGAAAGTGTTTTCATTGCATTCGATTTTTAAATCCTGGAAAACTGAAGATCTCTGGCTTTTATTACATTGTTATACCAATAGTGTAAATGTGTGTGTATGTATTTTAGTAGTCGGATATGTTTATTATAATAAGTGTCTATTGTTTAAGTATCTCTTTTTTGACAGATATACCCACAAACATGATAAAGCGAGCGAAAACTACTGCGTGGCAGAACGAAATAGTCACTGCCATAGTTTCCTTCAATATACGTTTTATACAAAACGTTAATGCACTACATGTATATCAAGTTACGGGATATGATTGAGTTGAATTAACATGATGGTATTTATCTCAACTGCGGATAAAAGATACTTTTGTAATGTAAACAGCATGCAAATGCAATTTCATGCAATACTTGGGTAGATCTGATTAGAATAATTAATATATCATTCAACATTTAGTTTGGTATTTTAACAATTCATTCATTGCAAGCAAACCTAAAATTTCAGTTTTCTTTCTAAGAAACAGCAATATCTGTCAGATAATATTTTAAACATAAAGAAAAAGGCACAATGTTTTTGGAGAATACACAAGTATTAAGTGTTAAAGATATTAGGATTTTAGATATTGTTTTACTTAAACATTTGACCAATGGTAACTACTAAAAAAAGAAGACATATCTACACACTTCTTGTTTTTAGAATATAATTTGTATAATATTAATTTATATATTTTTAAAGGCTCTATGGAATATAACCTTCAAAATAACCAAGAGGCTTATGGGGGAATTCTCTGTTGCTTTCTATGTACATAATATATTTATCTCTTTACTTAATTCCATGAACTCTTAAGAAACAGGCAGGACGAAACTAACTTTTGTACCCGCAGTTTTTCCACACAGCACAGTTTGTCCTTTGTTTTAATAAATCAAACAAAGCTTAAAATTATTATTAAATTACTGAAATTAATTATAGAAATTATCAGTGTCTGCCTGAATATTATATAGGATTTTAATAGAATAATTCAAGTATGTTCCTGCTTTAGTTAAAGTAGCCTTAAACAGAGGTTCATGTACATAACAAATAGCTATAACTTTTTAAAGTTTTAAATATTTTCCGAACATTTTCTTATATTAATGTTTTTGTTGCGTTTCCATCAAAACAACTAATCTAATATATATGCAAAATTGTCAAAGGTTATCAAACAATGTTAACCATTTCCAGTCTCTGTACTGCATTGCGAGGTATAACAATCGAACCATCATCTGTAACCTTCACTTGCCCAAACTGAAATAAATTAGATCGTGTAAATGTATAATAAATGTATTATTTGAACATTTAACAGTTAAACGAACATGACTTAATAATAAAAAAAATCATCTTTTTAAGCTGGACAGTGTGATTAATTTTAACCTTAGATTAACTAAGAAGACATACTAAAATATCAAACCATATATACATTAAATATATTAATATATAGTAAACTGGTATTTTATAAATGCTATTTTAATATCATAATTGCATGTGCTTAACTATAATAACAAATTATATGTGCTTGTATATGTGCTTTTCGTGTACTTTTAATTTAATGTATTTGTGTCATGTTTGTGTTGCTTGAGATGTCATATTGTTATTAATGTCGGTCAAAAGCTTTATAGCTCATGTTTATACATGTTGACGAATACCGACAATAAATAAAATTTGTATTGTATTGTATTGTACCACATTGACCTTCAATAATTTTATCCATTTCACCATATGTTTTTATTCGATGAAGAATTCTATGGTATCTTGATGTTGCACTGCTTAATATGTTTATTATTTTGTAGAGTTCTGCGTTTAATCTGATAAAATTTTTGCAACTAAAATATGATTTTCAATGTCTGTTATAATAAATATTATCCAATTGTGAAGGATTCATCCATCAATTATTAACATCAAAAGCTTCTTGTCAGACAGTTCGATTTAGATAATGCAAAAAATGTTAACTTACCAAGTCATTAACTATATCCGGCACAATGTTCTGAAATATGGAAATAAATCTCAACACCAGGTTTTAAAATTATATATCAATAATTCATAAAATTTTAACAAAGTTATACCGAGTATCATGGTGAAATTTAAATTGGTGTTCAACATGGTAAAACTAAAACATTCTTGAACGCAAAGGCGAACACGCCTGAATCAAGAAATCTTTTGTGTACATATTCAAATTAATTACAAAAAAAATTAATCTTAACTTTTGCGATTTATGTATACTTACTGGTTAAGTCATATTTTGTCTTTAATTTATTATGTCTCTAGGTATGTTCTGTTCACAAAAATATATATTTATGTCTCGATCAAATATCGAATTTAGAATATAATTATATTATTATAAAAGTGAAATATGCATATTAGAAATAGCTTCCTTCAAAAACCGCTTGTAAAGGTCAAACGTAAAGGAAAGAAGAGATAGGCTTTAGTTTAAACAAGTAACAAAACGTAACAATAGGATTCTTTTGAAAATGAATAATTTGTTCTTACTTTTAAAAGGTATAATTATGACAGAAGTCTAAGACGTGCAAGGACGTGCAAGGACTGTGTTGATTAAAAAAAATTATATCCTTACCTATACCAAAAATAGTTTGTCGCATGGTTTTACAATGTAAATGATAATAGATGCAATTCGTCGCTGCATCAGAAAAAAAAAGAAACTCAATCGCAAAAAGATTAAAAAACAGGACAGATGTGCTGCAAAGAACGTACGGTTGAGATTTAAAAAATAAACGGTAGTTTCATGCAAAATATCTTTGCAAATTGTATATTAGGTGGTATTTTTCAGTCCCAAAGTAAGTGATTCATAATGTCTGGACAAACCAGGAGTACACATTTTTCAAACTAAATGATGTTTCTTTCACAATGGCATTA
Source organism: Corbicula japonica (assembly GCA_038501625.1). Taxonomy (NCBI): domain Eukaryota; kingdom Metazoa; phylum Mollusca; class Bivalvia; order Venerida; family Cyrenidae; genus Corbicula; species Corbicula japonica. Next base: position 56,463 of record JAZAYU010001076.1, on the reverse strand, counting down.
CATGTAAGACCTAGTGCTTGGTTTTAGTTTCATACATCTCAGTTACTGCAGGAAATGGAGCAGTATCGTTGCATGTCATGTTTGACTTACGCGAGAGCCATCAAATCCTTGACTCTTTATTACATTTTCCCAGCGCTGTTCAACTATTTGTTTACAGGAAGGCAACTTTATGCATCTGTCATTTCTTATTCCCGAATTCTAGGTATGTTTTGTATTTTTCGTAAGGTGTCTGTCTGTTATGATTTTAACATTGTACTTTTAAACTCCCTTTATTCTTTATCAGTTTATGTGGTTGCAAATAAAAATTAAACCTGTATTGCTAGTACTATTTCTTTAAATAGTTCCCAATTATAGTTATATAATATTTTATTGATTTGATCGTCTCGCTTTCTTTCTTGCTGCGTAATATTTATAGTAGGGTTGGTTATGTGAAATGTTAAATTATAAAAATAAAACATCTTTTGCTGCTGATATTGCTATAAAAATATTAGTTTTTTGAAAAAAATTAGCCTTGCAGATTTGAATAAACAAGCTGTTTTTAAAACAGTTTAAAATATAAGTGTAATCACCACAATCTTCATGTAAGCAAAAACTATTTTAAGTACCATCGCTAATAGACAGATATTATCCAAACCAATAATTCAAAATTCACTGTAAAACTTCGATTTTGTCATTAAATTGCTTAACAATATTTAAATAGATACTTGATTATGAACTGATTGATACAAAACAATGGCAATATAAGTTTTTTTATCCACATTACAATGTATCTTAGGTAAATTAACACAAAACACAAATTTGAGTGATAAAAACATCGTTTCCTTGAACATTTAAAATTACTGATATAATGGCGTAAGTTGATGTTTACTTACAATATGCCTTTGGCTTTGTGAGTTTCCCATCGAGGTGGAATCTGAATAAACATATATTTATGATTATTTGTAAACAGCAGTCATCGATTTGGAAAATTCATGAACACTAAGATGTATGCGAAGACTAAAGCTTTCTCGATGCTGAAACAAACATAAACAATAATTTAAACTTTTAACAAATTCGTAGCATTTATTTTGCAAAAGAAACACTTCCTTGGCGATTTCGAAGACAAGTTGGAATGCGACAATATTAAATAGGACAGATTGGTACATGTATATAATTATATTTCTTATCTCAGTCTTCATTACATGCACAATCATAAAATAACCACTTATTAAAAATGATTTATACTAGCAGTGTTCGAAAACGTTTTCAAACGAACTTTCTCGAATACCACGAGCCTTAAGAGGATGGCAACAAGACAAAGTTTTTAGCCGCTCATTGTTGATATATGTGTATAAATAGAATATAATTGAAATGCACAAACCGTCTCCTTCGCAATTTATATCGTTTTGAGGTGTAACCTTATACTCAGAATTCAATGGTTAGAAAACGGTTTCGATGGTTTACTTAAATTTCGTTTTCTCACGAATCACAAATATTGTTCTATGTCTGAGGTAACAAATATATAACAAATAAAATCAAGTCAATTATTGAAAAAAATGAGCGTTTCACTATCAGACAGCTGGCATTCTTAACAAACTTGGGGGAAGAATCAATTCACTTCATTCTGAAGACTGAACAAACTTCTCAGAGTAAGAAAACATAAGTGCGCGTTGGCTCTTCCATTTACTTACTAGCGAGCACAAATTTGTTAGTGTAAAAAAGGCTATACAAACTGTTAAACAAGTACTCAAACTATCACGAAAAGGTATTTGATAGCCCCTAAACGGATGATGAGAGATTGGCTCAAATTATGAACTTAAGAGGAAAATTGATAACAGAACAATTCATTAATTCTATTTAAAACTTGAAAAAAAGATTCAGTATTGTTAAGAAAAAACACTGACAGCTACGTAGTTGTTTAACGGAATTTTTGAAATTAGAAATTGCGGACCAATCATGCACTTTGCAATTTCTTAAGGTATTAGAGTGTTTTGGTTGTTTTCTAAACAACGTGATTCTAAAAATCTCCGACCAAAATGAAACTAGTTAATCCTTCAAATCAAAACTGTTACATGTAGGGAGTCAAGTTTTTGAAATCGAAAATGTCAATGTATTACCACACCCTCCATACAGCCGAAACCTGGCCACGTTCGCTACTTTCTCTTCCCATAATTGAAAAGATGCATATAAGATATCTCGTACTAGAAGTTTAATTTCTGGACGTACGATAAGACATACAGTATATCTGTATTTTATTAGTGTACCCAAAGAAGATTATAAAAAATTGTTTCAAAAAATTGAATCAATTATTTAAGGTGGATGGACATGTTGCTCACCCAGTTTTGACGTCAAAAATGAAATATTTTCAAAATCTTATGTAATTTGGTCAGAATAATGTGTGAGGATCGCTTTATTAAAATATGCAAAATATTTTCACTTGCCGACAACGGTTATTGAAAAACAATGCCATCTATGAAGGCACCCTGATTTCCTCTATTTTGCTTTCTCGCTTATATTACGTCGAAGACAGTAGGGTTACGCTAAACAAGAGGATCCATAGGACCCTGGATCGCTCACCTGTCAACAACTGCCTAACGCTTGCAAGAGTTTTGTGCAAGTGTGTTAAAATCAAGTCAAATAAAAAGCTGCTATTGTGAAAAGGTCAAAATAGCTTACTTAAGCTCTTTCAAGGGTCATAACTCTGGAACCCACTATGGAATCTATAGATAAACATTTTGACCAAGTTTGAAGAAGTTCAGGCCAACATTGCACCAAAATTAAGACTGCTAGAGTGAAGACAAGCTTTTTCTATAATTTGACCTAGTAATCTAGATTTCAAGGTCACATGACCCAGTTTTAAACTTGACCTGGGTATCACTGAGATAAACATTCTGATCAAGTTTAAAGAAGATGGGGCCAAAATTACGACAGCTAGAGTGCTGAAAGCGTTTTCTTAAATTTGACCTAGTGACCTAGTTTTTAGGGTCACATGACCCAGTTATGATTTTGATCTAGATATCATTGAGATAAACATTCTGATCAAGTTTAAAGAAGATCGCACCATAATTTAGACTGTTAGAGTTCAGACAAGCTTTTTATATAAATTGACCTAGTGACATAGATTTCAAGGTCACATGACCCAGTTTCGAAATTGAAGTAGATTTCATTGAGATCAACATTCTGGTCAAGTTGAAAGAAGATCCCACCAAAATTTAGACCGCTAGAGTGCGGACAAGCTTTTCTATACTTGACCTAGTGACCTAGATTTCAAGGTCACATGACCCAGTTTCGATCTTGACCTAAATGTCAATGAGATGAACATTCTGACCAAGTTTAAAGACAATCGCACTAAAATTAAGACTGCTAGAGTGCAGATTAGCTTTTTCTGTAATTTGTCCTAGTGACCTAAATTTCAAGGCCAAATGACCCAGTTTCGAACTTGGCCTAGATATTATTGAGATCGACATTCTGACTAATTTTGAAGAAGATCAGACCAAAAATACGACCGCTAGAGTGCGGACAAGCTTTTTCTATACTCTGACCTAGTGACCTAGATTTAAAGGTAACATGACCCAGTTACGAACTTGTTCTAGATATCATTGAGATAAACATTTTGACCAAGTTTGAAGAAGATCTCATAAAAATTTAGACCCCTAGGGTGCACACAGCTTTTTCTTTGATTTGACCTAGTGACCTAGTTTTGAGGGTCAAATTACCTAGTTTCGAACACTATCTAGATATCATTGAGATAAACATTCTGAACAAGTCTGAAGAAGATTGCACCAAAATTAAGACTGTTCGAGTGCAGACAAGCTTTTTCTATAATTTGACATAGTGACCTAGATTTCAAGGTCACATGACCCAGTTTCAAACTTTACCTAGATATCAATGAGATGAACATTCTGACCAAGTTTAAAGAAAATCGCACTAAAATTAAGACTGCTAGAGTGCAGATTAGCTTTTTCTGTAATTTGTCCTAGTGACCTAAATTTCAAGGCCAAATGACCCAGTTTCGAACTTGGCCTAGATATTATTGAGATCGACATTCTGACTAATATTGAAGAAGATCAGACCAAAAATACGACCGCTAGAGTGCGGGCAAACTTTTTCTATACTCTGACCTAGTGACCTAGATTTAAAGGTAACATGACCCAGTTACGAACTTGTTCTAGATATCTTTGAGATAAACATTCTGACCAAGTTTGAAGAAGATCTCATAAAAATTTAGACCCCTAGGGTGCACACAGCTTTTTCTTTGATTTGACCTAGTGACCTAGTTTTGAGGGTCAAATTACCTAGTTTCGAACTTGATCTAAATATCATTGAGATAAACATTTTGACCAAGTTTAAAGAAGATCGCACAAAAATTAAGACTGCTAGAGTGCAAACCAGCTTTTTGTATTATTTGACCTAATGACCTAGATTTCAAGGTTACATGACCCAGTTTCAAACTTGACCTAGATATCAATGAGATAAACATTCTGACTAAGTTTAAAGAAGATAGCACCAAAAGTACGACCGCTAGGGTGCGTACAAGCATTTCTTTAGGTTGACCTAGTGACCTAGTGTTCAGGGTCACGTGACCCAGTTACAAACTTGGTCTAGATATCATTGAGATAATCATTCTGACCAAGTTTGAAAAAGATTGGACCAAAATTACAACTGCTAGAGTGTGGACAACAATTGTGAACGGACGGACGGACGACGGACGAAGGCCCCTCACAAAAGCTCACCCTGTCACTATGTGACAGGTGAGCTAAAAAGATGCAAAAAAAGCTCGCGTTACGCAGATTATTGATATTTCAAGCACATGTATATATAATGCCTCAATTCAAAGATTTTACTAAATTCATATTAAACTTGTACCGGTGCATGTTCTATGCGAATTTCGTATCATTTTGGCGTAAACTACATACTAAAATCTCTACGTTTATGGAAAAATGGAGGAAATCAGGGTGCGTTCAAAGATGGCGTATTTTTTCAAAAATAGTCGTCGGCAAGTGGAAATATTTTGCATATTTCAATAAAGCGATTCTCACACATTATTCTGACCAAATTTCATAAGACTTGGATAATATTTAATTGTTGACGTCAAAACTGGGTGTGCAACGTGTCCATCCACCTTAAACATCGTATTTTATATAGTTAAAGGGGAGTAGGTTTGAGTTACCTAGAAGACGCTGAGGGATTTTTTTTAAATGTTCGAGGATTCAGTGGTGCTCGAGGTCTCAAGTTTTCAAATTTTGAGGTCCGATTGTTTGTTAAGTCTTATTATTAATTTAAGTAATTTCGATAGTAATTTCTGCGCATAGCTCTTCATATACATATAAGGTAACTGTTCAGTATTCGGTTAAAAAAATCTGAATGTAAGCCAATAAACAAATAATCGGTCAATTAAGTTAAATTAAAGGGCATGTTTGCGAATTCTAAAGCATTTTGTAAGACTTAGTCTACAATATTTTTAACAATCATTTCGAAAATATACACAACCATGCTGCATCTTATGCGAAAGCCGAAGAACATCAAAGTTAATGTCATTGTTTTAGAATTAAATGTGAACTTTTGGGAAACCGTTGTGGATACTCGAAAAATATGATTAAAAACTGTAAAAAACTTAGTAAGTATCAACGCTAGATTTTGATCACAAAATTTGTGTGTTGTCGTGTGTAAAAGTCGTTCACAACAAATGTATTTTGTTTGCAAGTTATGTTAATAATATGTCGTTTGTGTGTTTACGTGAACATTGTAAAAATATCAATATTCTGGTTTTCTGCATCTTGCTATTATAAAGCTAGTTAAGAGAACAATAAGCATTTGCTAAAATTCTTCTATTTGAATATATAAACTGTCTTTTAAAATCATTTTCTTTTATTTTTCAAGTGTACTTGGAAATCTTTGATTTGTTTAAAGTAATGTACTAAACACTGAGCTGTCTCCACTTCCCATCTGTTTTTAAAAATCGAAAAGAATCATTAAAAAGAATCATTGATCTAAATAGGAGACATGTTTTTAACCACTGCATTAAAGAACATCCAAGTTATTTACAGAAAAAACTAACATTTAAAAAGTGAAATAAGCATATTTGAAATGACTACAACAAGCAGACACATCCTCCTCACAGAGCCAAAATGTATAGAGGAGAAAAAGGTATGGTTGTACAATTATCTACTTCAAAAAAACGTCACAAACAGTTAACGAAAAAGGGACCACGGTGAGTTACCGCATTGGTTTTAAATAATTCACGTTCTTATTCTATACAGTATTTGTTTTTCTCTATTATAATAGAATGTAGGAAAACGCATTTCAGTGTCAATTTGAAACATTTTATAACATTGAAAAAAGAATCTCATCTAAAGCAAATAAATAATATTTTACTTACTTCATGAAGACATCGCCTTAATTTGCTTAAGTTCTATTGTATTATAAACAAAACACCAATTCCTTAATGATAAAACAATATGATATTATTGTTGGTGAACCTTTGCACTATAATAACTCCGACACATTTAGTTACAGCAGTATACGAATTAGAAGACACCAAAATGCCTATCTGAATAAGTATTGCAAATCAGTACACCGTGACATCGTGATGAGGGCCGGTCAAAAATTAACCATGATTATGGATTTCGCTTTACATTTCATAATATGGTCTGGAATGTGAATGTTTGTGTTTAGCACAGAAATAGAGCCCATTGAAGATATTATTCAACAATATCATAAACCCTATAAATATAAAGCATTCTGATTAGTCGAGAGCTCCGTACTCGCGAGTCCGAAAAAAGTGATAACTACCGCGGGAATTAATAACTACCTTTGCTATCATTATCATCATCATCATCGTCATCATCATCATCATCATCATCATCATCATCTTCATCATCATCATCATCATCATCATCATCATCATCATCATCATCATCATCATCATCATCATCATCATCATCATGCTTCAAATTCATAGGGTATATGATATAACAAGTCCTCGTTCGATATCACACTACCCAGGTCCGCAAAACTACATATCGACCTCAACATTAGTATTAATTTGTATAATATTGCCAGGTACCTCCTTAGTTTTTGTAAAGGTAATTGGAAAAGCAATGGTACATAACCAGCAAATATATTTATATATATCTGTTCATTCAACATGTCAATGAGTTGTGGTATATTTGTATACATTCCGGACTACCGATCTGAAGGTCTCTGGTTCGAATCCTAACAAACATCACTTCATGAAAATGCACATGTTTTGGAATTTATTTGTAAGAATTCTTTTGAAATCGTTTTAACACATCTGATTTTATAATAACTTTAAAAGTGTTTTAAGTGTTTCTAAAATACTGTTTGTGACATTATGCAGCCGTAAATGCTATAAATGTATTTTGCTTTATATTATATACATGTATGCAATTATAAAATATAATGTACAGGGAGTATACACATAAACGGTCTATGCGAGTAGTAGATATAAGAGAATGGCAAATTAAAAAAAAAGTGACAGAAACATGAATTCGAGCTCACGAGTTTGCGTCTATGTTCTTGAATTGAAACACCTTTAACGACTGAGCTAAACGGGCTTCTTAACTTTGTCCGTTTAAAATTGGTTATACGCATTCATATCGATTTACAAGTAGATCGTTGTGTTCACGAAATATACCGACGGCAGGGTCAAATGCAAGAGTGACCGTCAATATTTTTGGACAATTATACTGAAAATCATTAATAAAAGTTACCGTTTTATATTAAAACAAGACTCGTTGGTTTAAACTTAAAATAACATGCAAAAGATCTTGTCCTTGCCCATGTTTCAATAACTAAACGATTTATCTGTATACACAATTTATTTAACATTTTATTCATAAACGTTTGCCGTCGGAATTTAAGAGAACGACCCCGAGTGAATTTTCTTTAATTTTAGGCTAATAAGACAACTTTATGTGATAATAAAAAGTTAGTAGTACGAATTGGATTTTATGATCATCATATATCAATGTCATTAAGACGAAAAATCAGAAGTAACTATTTAAATCTTTAAGAATGATCACACAAAATACTTATTCTTTGTGTTGTTTCTAATGAATTGCAGAGTTTCCCAATGAAAAGAAATTAAAAATCATATTATAATTTGTTTTCCTTTTTATCTTTATTCTACTTTGGAATTTTTGCAGGCGTATACCATTCCAAAAACTTAAGGAAAATGTGAGACTATGACGTCAGGACGTAACGTGATGAACACACATTGAAAAAGTAATGCAAACTCGGCATTTAGTCAGCGAAGGAGAGAAATACAGTATTATATTCTATCTGTGAATTTTTAAAAAGGGGATCTTCACTCGTGGCTAAAGCACCGTTAAAAATTTAAAATTCTAGAGCTCATTCAGTTAAAAATACTTATATCTACACTGGTTAAAACAAATATCCGTTATATATGCATGCTCAACATTACACATTTGTACATTGAGGTCAGCATGATTCTAAAACCTTTACCAGTAATCAAGAACGAATCTGTTAATAATAATTCTTTTTTCAATTATGTATTGAGTTTAGAGTTACATGTCCACAAAATGTTAAATTAATTTATTTCATTCAAAACGATACAAGTATATTCTCAAGTTCAGTTTATAGTATTTACAGAAATAAAACTGTTATAATTATAATGAGCTAGTTTTATGTGTTGATATGATAAGAAAATCATTTTTTAACACTGAAGACTTGCGTAAGAGAGTGTCTTAAAACTGCTTACCTCTATTTCTGATACAGCCCTCATAAAACCATACGTATTGCCTACTTAAGGCCGAACTGCTATCAAAGTGGGGAAATCTTTCATTTCTGTAGCTAACTTTATGTTGTAAAGAAATGGGAAATAATGAAAGTTCCAGCTCTAGAAGTGATTATGAAGAACGGAGAAGACAAGAAAATCGTGAACGGGAAAGACGAGAAATACAAGCACGATATGATTATGACCGACGGATTTTAGAAGAACAGTTGAGTAGAGTGAGATTGGAAAGAGAAGCTGAAGCGAGTAAAGCTAAGACAGAACTTGAGGAGAAACTAGCAAAACTAGAGGCCGAAAAACGAGCAGGTTTGTGAATATATTATGACGTTTCCTTTGTTATTTTTACATAGCCTAGTTGATTTGGAGCAATTTAAACAAGCGCATTTACGTATTTTCCCGTCATAATGGGAAACGAAGAAAACATCTCAATTTACTATACTTTACGCAGGTGAAGTGGTGGTTGTACTGGAACTTGGTTACTATGTTACGATAAATTGATCATTTTGATTTTAATATATTTGTACATTTTTCATTTAAGACTTGCTGGTTAGATATAATTTTTTTTAAAGTGTACAGAATACTGCAATTTTAGTACATGAGAACGGAACTTGATTAAACAAAGCTTGTCCGATTTCTCGTATTTGCAGATGCTCGGTGCGCATGGGAGCTAGTTTGTTTTGTCGGTTTCCTGCTTGTTTTAGGTTCGTGTCTTTTTTTCAAGTTTCACGCAATTCACAGGAACGTTGTTTTTGATTTTCCACAAACACGAACTATTCAGTATAAATTTGTGTCACAAAGTGGATATTTAAGGTAACATTTTCCCACAACGATTTCCAGCCAATTAAATGTACATATTTTTTTTTAAGAAATACGTTTGGGTTTAGAGTTTTAGATAAACCAGCATCTGTTATATCTTGAAAGCTATATCGTCTGCTGTCCGCATTCAATTGCTTTGATGATGTTTAATGAAGTATTTACCTTACCTGAGTCTCTTAATTTATAGGCATGTTAAATTGTTTAATAAGACTGTACAAATACTCGCTTAAAACTGCAGCTATCTTGTTTTTTTATCTGCTCTGATATAAACTACTAACTGTGTTTATTAAATAGGTATTTGAAACAATGGGGCTCTGTAATTTTTGAAGTAAGTAACGTCGTATCTTTTTTAAATGTAGAGAGGATCAAAGCTATTAAACATCAATTTATTATGTGAATGTCAACGAACATCAAGTTTAATCAAGATTTTCGACTATGATTTCTGTTATATACATATAATTACATTTATTTATCAATTTGAAACAGATTTTTCTTAAGAATTTACGGGATTACACAATACGCATGGGCAGTAGTTTGTTTTATCAGTTGCTGCTTATTTTGCGTTCGTGTTTTTTTTTCAAGTTTCACGCAATTCAAGGGAACTTTGTTTTTGATTTTCCACAAAAAAGCGAACTATTCACTTTAAATATGTATCACACAGGCGCCTCAGTATTTGACTTATGGAGTCATTTTGACTCCAGGGGCTCTGGTCTCGTTAAGGCCATTGAGCACCCGCCCGTTTACAACTCTGTCGAGTGGATGTGTGGGTTGGAGTTATTTCACTAATAAAACTTGTACTTGTTTGTTCATATTAGAAAATGTTGGGGCAAGAGTGAGGTTGGGTGCATTCTAGAACCCGATATAAACCTCCCGCTGCAAATTGTTTTGCACTGACCTTTCCAATGCGGCAAGCCGGTTACCCTAATGGTTCTCTTTATCGTTTATTGCTTCTGGCATCTAAATTTTAATTGATTTTCTTAAAAAGCCATACTTCTCAGAGATTCTTCTCTTCTTTTTGACTGCTTAGGGAGGCTGTTTTTTTTTTCTTATCATCATGGCCATTTCTGAAACGCATAAGTCATTTCTTATATATCTTTAGTCGAGCGTGTAAACAGTAATAAAAGTATTGCAATTCAATTTTAGTATTAACTAACACGTTAACCAGATTGTATTAAAAAGTCAAACAGTAAAATAAACCTTTTGCAAGAAAGCGACACCTTTAAGAAGGCGACACCTATTCCATGTGGTCTACTTGTTGCAGGTATAATTTAAATAGGTTTTCGTCATTTGTTTCGATAAAAAATCTAGGAAAAGGATTAAAAACATGTTTACAGTTTTTCTAACCAATCAACCTCTAGTTCGTGCACATGCTCTGTTAGAATGTTTTTCGTGTTGACTATAATTAATAATGTGATTTTTTTTAAATATTATAATCAAAGTCAGTGATTTATCTTAAAGGAGGTTCCATATCGATTGGCGAGTTCAGCAGGATTTGTAATGAAATGTTTGATCAAAGAACAATATTTAAAGTCAGATTTGTTCTCAATTTAATCTTCTTTACTTATAATGCGCGTTACATATATCGTATCACACATTTAGCGGTCAGTTGAGTTCATCATGCATGTTTGGCGAATATATTTTTTTTTAACTAAAATTGTAATATTATTATGAAAGAAATTTATGTTGTTATAATGTTGTAATGTTGTATAACTTATTTATAATGAATAAAAGGCTAATATAAAACTACATGTGGACGATTGCGTTCATTGATGCTAAATTTTATCCATTATTTAGGTTTATGTATTTGCACATATCTGGGAATTTGATAAATCGAAAGCTGTTTTAATCTTTACCGAGATGAATGATGTCTCCTCTCTTCTTGATAATGCCAAGATCGATATTTTTGCATATCAGTCCCAAACCTATTATTTGAAGTTTAAGAAGTTGTAGAAGTTTAAGGCATGAACACAAGGACAAACTTAGATATAAGTCCAAGTTATCCGAAGAAATAAGATACATTTACTTAACGATCCTTTTTGGCAAATAACCTCCCGTAAATGAAACAATAAAATCCAACTACTACTTTGCCACAACCATTCTCTTGAAATTTATTTTTTGCTTCATTTAACCGATACAGTAAACCTATAACTTCCAAGATTATATTGGTGATCAAATAACTTTGGCATCACTAATGTAATAGGAGTTTCCCATGATTTGGTCATTTTATGTTGGCTCAATATATTGACATTTAGTCTAAAATTTATTTGTGCGAGAGTCATTGACTACAAGGGAAGCAAACAATGACAAAATTTATGAAAAAACTCATGAACATCCAAACATTTTGTAATAATTCCACAATTTTTCCATCAACATTTATGTACATTTTTGTATCACTTTCCCATGAGATTAAATTGCTTTGCATTTATTTAGGGGCACTTTGAGTGATGTTTTGAAAGAAAACAGCTTGTAGTTATTCAAGTTATTACATTTATCTACATTCTTTTCGGCACTCACCATTATTATTATTTAATTCAATTATTATCGAATATTGAAATAAAATAATTAAACGACCAAATGAATAAAGACGCCCCTTGCACAGCTTTAGTTTTACTTTTTTTAAAGAACTCCCTTATACGTTTAACAAATTTTTATGATTATGTTCATTAATATATTTACACCATGTTTTTAGCTGAAGAACGGAGATTGAAAGAACCATGGAGAAAATTCGAACGCAATGGAGGGTGGACAGAAGAGGTATCATTTCAGATAATATCCTTGCAAAGCAAGTAAGAGTTTTCCGTGCTTTATAACATCCCAAAAGCAATATGCTTTTTCCTTACTATTTTAAGCGATAACATCTATTTAAAAAAATATTTTAAAAAGTCATGTTAGAAACATTTATCACCACAACAAAAACGCAGTGTCCCCACACAACCAATAAGTACAGAAAGATGCTTATTTTTTACCAATTTGATCGAAAGAAAACTCTAAACGTTTTACATTAACAAAAAAGAAAGCGGTTATATACTTTGAACTTCAAATTGCAATAAAATAAATAATGTGTACACAGATGAAATTCCAAAATGTGTGTTTTTTTTAAAGATGACATGCGTTAATTTATCAAGATAATGATTAAACAAATTATTGTCCTTTTGTTTCAGTATCATGAGAAGCTTCTGAAACAAATTAAAGAGCAAACGATACACGATGATCTAGATAAAGCAAGACTTGTTTTTATGGGACCAATACGAGCTGGGAAGTCGTCATTTATCAATTCGGTTGCCTCTATTGACAAAAACAGAATTTCAAGCGTAGTGGAGTCTGGTGCTGCATTGAAAAGTTTGTCCCAAAAGGTAACTTTTGAATAAAACAATAACAATATGCGATTTGTATTTTAATAAACAATTCCCAAATAAAATGGCTATCATAACTATTTGTTGATTCTCTGTCATCAGTTGCAATCATCATGATTACATTTAGAGTATTAAATATATCTATGTGGTAAACATGTCGATTTCATCAGTTCATGATTTACATGATATACAGTACAGAATATTAAGAAATTAAATCAAAGCAGTTAAAGTACTGATGGGTGGCGTTTTAGAGTGATTGTCATGTCACATCATCTATAGATTTTGTGGAGTTTCTTATTGAAGGAGTAAAAAGGAACTTTCGGATGGCAAAAGTTTGCCTGTTCGGCTTCACCTTTGTCAGAATTTTATCTACCACGTGCATTCGGGCGGATGCTTATATCCAAGACTGAAGTCATATTGTGCCAGGAAAAATAAATAATAAGTCAACCTTTGATTTGAAACTTTTAATTGACTAGAAAGAAATGAATCACGTTTAAAAATTAAAACTATTTTAATTATGAATTAGTTGCTAATTGCACTTTGATATGAAACAATATTTATTGACTAGAATGAAATAAAAGATATGCAAATATAGAAATACTATGACTATAAAGCAATTTTATAAAATTAGTCAGAGAACTGCATAAAATCTTATTAAATTTAAACACATAAAATTTTACACTTCACAGCCGTCTTTTTGTGATAATGTCATACTTATTAATGACCGACTAGCTTTTTGGAACGCTAAAAAAATTCCAAGACGTAGCGTTTGCAAAACTGTAACTTGCATTACGATGAACGAATGATTTTTGTTTCGTTGTTGTTGTTTTTTTTTTTGGGGGGGGGGGGGTGGGGGTGGGGGGTCTTTATGGGGACATCGTTAGTTTTGGTTGTTTTCGAGATATTATAGTTCGGGGTTTACACTTCACAGCCGTCTTTTGATAATGTCATACTTATTAATGACCGACTAGCTTTTTGGAACGCTAAAACCAGTGGTAGATAAAATTCTTAAACGTACTGTTTGCAACACTGTAAGTTGCAATATGGTAAAAGAATGATTTTTTTTCGTTGTTTTTTATTTTTTTTTGGGGGGGAGGGGTTATGGGGTCATCGTTAGATTTGGTTGTTTTCGAGATTTATGGTTCGGGTTAGCGTTAGTTCGGTTAATAAAGGGTCTCATTTACTCTGGACAGATTGAAATCGTCGCAGAACCTCCGTGTACCTGCATTACTGTATACATTTTTTAAGGGCTATAATCCACTGGAGGTAAATTGATCGAAATTCACATGTATGACATTGGGTTGGCGTAAACGCCACCAAAAATTAGCAAATTGTGCTTATGTCCTTTCCTATTTTTTACACACACCCATTCCCGGAAATAACGAATTAAATCGGTATCAACAAAATAGATTTTCCCCCTTAATATGTATTTCCTGTCTAAATTCCAACAACACTGATACAAGCATAATTATTTATATGCATAACAATGTTTTATATTGTGAAAGTATTTCTAAGTTTAAGCCAGAAAGTGGAATGGTGTTTTCTTAAAATAGAGGTTCCCAAATCAAAGATTTCCATCTCAGGAATGATCGAATACAATTTTTCTTCCTAAATATGTCTTTTTTTGCTTTTTCCGTAAGGTTTTATTCCAATAAGTCTTATTAGTACTTTTCAAACGTGGTCTTTAGAATCAATGGCAATCAAACGTGACCAATGCAACTGCACATAGTTTTTACGTATATTACACATATTTGCAGTTAAAGCAATATATACCGAAGAAGATTCTGCAAAATTGTATATTGATGGACACGATGGGTGTAGAGGAACAGGAAGAAGAAGGATTCAACGTACAAGATGTCATCTATCTTATGCAAGGGAACGTTAAACCAGATTATAGAGTAAATATTCGCAAAAGACTTGTGTTAACTTCTTTTCTTAGTTAACCGCTGAATGACGTTTATATAATCTTACATTCATTTTTAATTTTCAAATTTTAACAAAATGCTTTAAAATGTTCTGATCTCAATAAAGTAAGCTTAACCACACACTTTTTTCTTTGCGTATTCTTTTTACATGTAGGCGTTTGTTTGCTTTTGCACGCAGAATTTTCGAGTTGATGGGCCGGTTGGAGCTTATTCACCCCCGACAACTTATACTTATTTGTTCATTTAATTGCCGCCAGTTGAGAAAGCATACTTGTATCTCATTTATAAGTAGTTACGGAAACCATTTTGTTATTGGATAGACTTAGATCTAGAAAGGTTGCATGTTTTTCTGGTTGTTTTTCTTTTATTAATCTGTAGTTCATTTGTCCGAATTTGTAAGAGTACGTGAGTGTTATACTGTAGTATGTCATGAAGTTAGTACAAAGCTAAACGTAAATCGAAAATAAAAGGAATAATTATAATATTGATCTGTTAGTTTCATATTGAGCTGTTAACCATCCTTTTTAATTCAGAATATGATATGTCTAATCTTGTTTATTTCATACTTATGTATCACCAGCTACAATAAGTACACGAATCTATGCCTTTTTTAAAAAGAAAGTGGTACCAATCCTTTTCTAAATATTAAATAGCGAGAAAGAGAATGACTCGATCTTGACAAGTTCAAAACGTATGATAACCATTAGAACCATATACAAAGAACACAGAAAATGAAGAGGTTGTGCAAGAAATGGAGTCATAAATCATCAGTTTCGATAAAAGTGTGTTATTTTCCTATATTTTTTTTCAGTTTAATCCTAGAAGCCCAATTACTGATAAAGACAGTAACTTCAACGCGAATCCGAGCCTGAGTGATAAGGCGCATTGTATCATTATTGTTATGGATAGTATAGTAATTGATTCGGATTCTATTACTGATGCATCAAAAAAGAAAATTGAAGTCTTACAAAAGCATATTCGAAATCACGGTAAGAAATAAATAGTATACGATTCTTAACACTTTATTTATATTTTCCTTCTCCGAAAATAATGTCTGTCGAAATTAGAGCAATGGTATTATTTCCGATGTGACATTGGTGAGTTTATTTCTACACAAACAGCTAAACAACTGAAGTATCAAACACGTCGGTGCTGTTAGCTTTATTGCCACCTCGACCACGTTTTAACTTTGGGCATTTAAAAAAAGTATTTTAGATGATAAACATAACATATGCTCAACACACTGACTTTTGCATGAGAGAGAGAGAGAGAGAGAGAGAGAGAGAGAGAGAGAGAGAGAGATTTTATAATTCGGCTCATTATAAATTTCTTAACAGATAACTTTTACGATAACTATTATTTCTGCTATTTTAACTACTTTATAGACTGTCAAAGTCTAAGCCATTTAAGTTCTCATTTCCGTTAATTACTTGTGATCTCCTTATGAAATAAATCATAATAAGAATTGCCCTTTTCAACTCTTAATTTTTGTGTAATTTTTGTGTGATTGTGTATTTCTCTAAGCATCATAATTAATAAGTGGGCTTGAACAAACCATTTTATTTACCGGGGCAACTTGTAACTTGCAAACATGAGACCATAAGTACATGACGAAGATAGTGTAATGCTTATTCTTAAATCTAATTTAAACTCTTGGTGACAAAATACTTTGCTACTGGCCTTTCGAGCGGTATAACCTTACAGTTTCCTTTTTGTCTTTTGTTTGTGGTATCTTTTTAAAGTTTCATATTGTAAGTACACGGGTTTG
This sequence comes from Corbicula japonica, assembly GCA_038501625.1. NCBI lineage: Eukaryota > Metazoa > Mollusca > Bivalvia > Venerida > Cyrenidae > Corbicula > Corbicula japonica. The sequence continues at coordinate 39,846 of JAZAYU010001076.1, read as the reverse complement.
TGTTCTCAGTACGTTCTCTGTAATTTTTAGCTGTATGATAAAATTTGGTTATTACCGATACACACATTTGTTTTTACGTAAACAGTATATTAATATCCTAATAATTGAATAACAATTTAGAGGTCCCAGTGGTGATTGTACTCACGAAAATTGACGAACTTTGTGAAGAAGTCGCAAATGATATAAAAACAACGTATCACAGCAGAGCAGTGGCGACGGTTGTAAAAAAAGCGCACGAACTCTTTGGAGTACCGGTTAGTTATATTTCATTTAATTTAAAATTATGAATAGAATCTTTGCAAGGTTTTTTTCATATATTGCATATTATTAAATCAAATTATGTTTTAGCATAATCCATAATTTAAAATGTAATCCCGTGTTCTGTTTAATTGTGTGACAATAGTTTATCATGGACAACAATAGCACGCAGATTATATAACAATAAAACCCCCTTTTGGCTTTAATGTCATTACGCAGTTTTATTAAGGTAAGTGTAACTGAACTTAACTTGAAGATAATTCCCTATAAAATGATCTGAAATAAAACTTTAAAGTAAAACAGGTGAAATTTGCATATCAGGAATGGCCACGTCTAGAAGACACAGCTCATACTTGCTCGACTTCTGTTTAATAGCGGCTACATGTTTATTGCCTCAGCTCATACATTATCGAATGGTTGCAACAATAGATAAGTTAAAGTAAATTTGAAAGCCACCAAACACGACAATATCCCAATATTGTAGGAATATTAAAATATAAAACCCTCGCGGAGCTATTTTCCTCTAGTATTTTTATTTTTAAGCACTGTAATATTTCAACATAATGAGACGTACCTGAAGTAAAATACACACTTGAAGAACTCAAAACACAGGCCCATAGTAAGGTTCTTTGAGGTATGGTATGCTATCGTGGCAGATAAAATACGAATGGTATGTAGTCAGTATTATAATGGCTTTAATACATGTAGAGGACTTTTACCATGATTTTAAATAAAATCTATCCAAACATTAACGATCATTGATCACGCAACGGTTTTGTTATTTATGTTTTATCAAATTGAATATGTTTCATTCGTAGAAAACAAACATATTTCCTGTCAAAAATTATGCCGAAGACGGAGATGATTTGGATGAAAACATGAGTATATTGATCATGCTGGCTCTCCGGAAGATGATGCAGATAGCGAGCGATCGCCTTGAAACCCTTGATGACAACAAATAACTGTATTAACAAAATGTGATTGAGACATTTAAAAACAGTTACTGCAAAAGATGATTTATTTAGCAATCCTCTGTAGCTAAATATACTGACACCAAAAAGAAACTGTGCACCGTGGTTTTACAATATCTGTCATTATTATAATCGTTTACAAAATAAAGATGACTTTGGTATCAAAATTTAGGATTTTTTATTGCCTTCAAGATGAGCATGATTTAAAAAACGTTTATTACTTTGCATTGTGGGAATTTTGAGCTCAAATGATATAGGGATCAAAAGTAATTCACTATTGCGTTTCTTTTGAGATTTGTGATTGTTAGCCACGTCTATTACTTTTCATCAATTTATTTTGATCTGTAAACTGTTTGATATCGAGTATGACCACCTCCCTTGCGCAGTACAGCGATAATCGTGACCTCATCGACCTGACCTAACGTTGGGCTACGCTATCTGTCTCTCACCTTTTTGACGGAATACAGGAACACTGCCGTCAGCAATGCTGAGATTAAAGCGAGATTCGTTGCAAAAAAGAACTATGGCCACATCGGCACGCGTCCAGCGTAGGTGACGTTGGGCCGTTAGACGTCGAATGTTTTGATTTCTCGGATTGATAATCTGCCCTACATACGGTCTCCTAGCACGAATTGAGTTTTCGTTTCCCCGCAAACGGTTCGATACTGTTCGCCTAGAGATAACACTCTCTTATGCAAAAACAGATAATTAAAAATGTGACGCTAGTAATATAAATTAATAATTTGGGTTAGTAAATAATATAATGTTATTAATCAAGTGAATTCATATTGGCGTTGTTATTGGGCCAAGGGTAGTCATATTGGCCCGGGGCCGCAGGCCGAGGGCTAATATGACTGCCCGAGGCCCAATAACAATGCCAATATGAATTCACTTGATTAATGACAATTTTTTTTAATTAACAAAATATCCATAGTTCTAGACTTTAAAATTACTAATTTACTGGTCTGAAGAGATGAACTGTCAGCTCTGATTTAAATGTTCAATCTTCAATCTACGCTAGTGACCTGGCTGGTATAAGCTACCAAGGAGATGCAGATATGAAGGTTGTTTTGTTTTGAATACAAAAACAGCCTGAACATTACTTCACACTGTGGAAGCCAAGTCTCTTGTTTATCCACTCTGAATTTAGGTTTTCTCCAGATATATCCAAAATAAGATTACTTTCTGGCACATTCCATCCACGATTTCCACATGTAAATACTGAATTTAACATGTCTGTAAGCTATCCAAACTAAGTTTTGATCCTTTTTCCAATGTTACGCTCAATAAACATCCTCAAATGTAGAATTATCCACTAAAATTCACTGTCTTTTTAGTTTCAAGAATTCTTGCTGCAGACATATCGATACGCGTTGTTGTTGTACTAAAGAGTTAGATAAACTCAAAGATTTTCATTACACAGAAAGAAACCACCCAAAGCGGCAACATAGACTTATCCTCTGCCGCTTCGCTTAAATGCACCTCGTGTCCAAAGTCAAACTATCTATTATCATTTTTATCCATAAAAATTCAACTTAGAAATTCCAAAACGGCGGCATTTTTGTTTTTAAAGGAAGTGATTCAATCCATATTGGACCAGTTCATTATCCAATCAGAATCATGCAATCTCATATTGGCTCAGTAAATCCCGTATTGGCCCAGGTTATCTCGTATTGGCCCAGTTGAGATTTCATATGAATTGAGTGCAACCCATATAAGGTGGACTGAATTGTACATATTGTGTCAATATTGTTTTATTAATTAATAACTGCTTTTATTAATTAACTATTTCATATTGGCCCAGCAAATCTCGTATTGGCCCAGGAGTTCTTATATTAACCCGGTTTAGTCTTATACAATTATGATGTTCTTATTCTTGTAATTTATACAATTGTCATTAATCAAGTAACTATTAACATTGGCCATGTTATTGTGCATTCGACCTCGGGCTAATTAGACCTTGAGCTGCCAATAGACCCCTCCCCCCTCCTGGGGGAATTTTAAAGGGTATGTTTTCCTGAAAGCCTTTACCATTCTACGCACTTTGCAATTTGTTTGCACTCTGGCGAGTGGGGCGTTTTACCGTAACGCCTGTTTGAATATGTAACCTTTTGGAAAATTATATGTAAGTCAGAAATATTGGGCAAAAATAAAAGTTCTTAAATAAACCTATTTTTTCAACACCAGAAAGGTTTTTTATATACTTTTAATGCAATTAAACATCTGCAGCCTAAGGTATTGGTCTAAAATAGTTATTGAGATATGTTACTTAACATCAAAACCTGGTATAATAAATATCAAACAGCCACTTTAAAACACACTTATTGTTAAATGTATGTACATTTGTTGTTAAATGTATATGAATAATTACATATATTTGGAAATGCCAACAAGCAAAATATCTGAAAAAAATGCAACAAACATACCAAACATGACAAACAAAGACAGTATAAATAAAATTATAAATAAATAAACTCTTAAAGACATCTGTGTGATTTAAAGGTAAACTTTGTCAAACATTTTTTAAAACTACGTAACCTTATAGTAAAATGTTATATTATATAGTTATGCTTATGGTAAATAAATTTGAAGTTTGGTGTTAATGTTTTAGTTTGAATACACCTGAGATAAAGGTTATTTACCCATACAACATATTATAAAGAAAACATAATACCTTATATTCTAACACGGCTTGACGTTTTTTTCCCATTGAATTTGCCGTGAATGATTACACGATAGTTCACCGCGCGTGGGCATGGCTATTACTAAATACCTGTCGGTATAAACTTAACCCTTGACAATTGTATTTTTCGCTGGGATTTAATTTCGCGCATTTAAGAAAGCACAAAATACGCGAAATTATTACCCGCGAGTAATATTATGCTGCCACAGTTATAGAATTATGTTTATTTTATATATTTAGATTAAATACTATAATTATTTTCCTTTTTTGCGGCAACGTTAAGGTGACGTTAACGCGCCATTTTATCGACGTCACGTCATTTCCGTTGTTTACATGATATTTCCTGGTGCAGTATTACACCGTTGGAATGACAAATACGGTTCGAACGACGACTGTAGAGTGGTGGATGCGCGATTGGATGGATATGTATTCAAGTTTGCTATTCAATCTTTTAATTTTTATCAGTTTTTGAATTATGGAGATGATTAGGGAGTTAACACTAACTGCCGAACTTATGACCCATTTGCATTTATTACTACGCGCTAAAATTGAGTTATGATTATTTCGCTTATTAAGTCAGATGTGTCGTGTTAGAATTGAACTAATCAATAACTTCTGGTGAATTATCGCAGGATAATTCACAGGGCGTCATTCAGCTGCGTAGATATATATCACTCGGGGCTAATACCCTCGTGATACATGTATATCCTTACGCATCTGAACTCCGCCCCGTGAATTATCCTGCGACAATTCACCGGAAGCTATACATTATTTCTTAAATAAATCACCATCTTTAAATATGTTACCCATTGGAACGTATTAACCAATTTTAGTTACTGCACAATTGCGATATAAATCACATACCTTCTTACATGATAAATTATGGCAATTATGTATTTTAAGTAATCAACGAATATCAGACTGCTCTTAGTATGTACAGGAAACATTTTAAGATGAAATTTCATTTTTAATTTACCATAATAATTTGATAAGAAGGTGTGATTTTAGTGATAAATTTAATCAGTTGTTTTCAAAGAAAGCTGACTAAGAAAATAGAAAATTCAAGTCAGTAACGAAACTGAATGAAATATTTTGCTTTTGATAAACCAAAGTGTTATCAAGAATATTCTGTTTGAAAATATAAGTTTTGTTCATGATTTCATTTTTAGTTTTTTCAATGATTTGCAATTTAAATGTCTCCATTTAAAGTAACTGTAAATGATGCTTAACCACTATAGTTATAACAATAAGTAAAATGAGTTAATATGACTTTTACGGTGATGAAAATCACTGCCAGTTACGTTAAAATATACCAGTATCAGTGGGTTTACCAAGACAACCTGTATTGGTTTTGTGATATGAGAACCTGTTTGGGCATGCGTGAGGTTGGTGCACCCTAGAACCTGGATTACACCCCCAGTGGCAATTTGATTTGCCACTGACCGTTCCAAGGCGGTAACCCCTCGGGTTCTTATTTTTGTTTATTGTTAGTTGTGTCTCTTTTGAAACTGATCATTTTATTAACCATTCTCTCTCCCTCTTTTCTTCTTGACTATGTGGGGAGGCTGTTTTTCTGAATATGACGATTCCTGCATATTTCACCTTTTTATAATCACAGTAGTTGTGTATGTGCTGTGTGGCGGCCGTAAAACGTCTCCCCGTACTTACATTCAATACTGTTATCTTTTCATCCCTCAGGGACTGCATTTGATATTAACTTTCCACACCCCCTCCAAACTCACTCATTTACTCGCACACATGTGTACCATATTGAAGGTTATGTGTTCACCGACTTTCTGTTACGTTTAAATTTAGTTATTATTGTCGGTCATCCTGATGACCGACATATTATAATGGACCAAACTTGAACTTTGAAGGGTAACACCGGTTAACAGCGGCACCGGACGTGGTCACTTTAGACAAAGCCGCCCGTCTAGAGCTTGGGAATGCTATTCCGTTCCCCCTATTTGCAAGAAAAGTCTTCATTTTACGAGGTTGCTAGTCTTATTCAGTGTTATACTCGGCATGTTCTCAGGCCGCATATTGACTTGGAATCGGACCATCAAAGACATTTCCTTAAAATTTCTTTTTTAAATAAAGGAATAGATTTTATTGACCTTCCTAGTATATTTAAAGATAAAAGAGTTCAATCGGCTGTTCCTATTTATTTTAAGAATACTGAATCGCCTATGGTTTGTTATAAATACAACAAACCAACTAGAAATATAATTTTTAATTACAATAAAATTACATCGGATTTACAGATCATTGAAAATACACCAAAATCTTGAGAGTGTTTAACTTCTTAATATTGCTATAAGCCTGCCGGTCATATTGTTACCGGTGATCTTAATTTAATCAAAGACTCTAGAATTCGTAATTTAATTTCTAAAGGTCCCAAATATAGAATATCATCCAAAATTGACTTTAATGCATGCCGTGCAGAAATTGCTGAGTCTTTGAACTTATTTTGCAATAAATGGTGCAAAAGAGAACATGCCGAGTCTAATGCACTTTCTAACTGGAAAAAGCACATATTCAAAATAATTGACACCCGTATATCATTTTATGAAAGAAACATTGCTTTATTACCACTTCGAACTCGTTTTAACTTTCGTCATTTGAAAAAAGGAATTCAAGACTTTCATAACAGATTTGTTTTAACACCTGCTGATAAGGCTTCTAATAATGTAATTATAGTGTGACGAATACACTATATTAATATTCAAACTGAAGAACTGAACAGCACTAATGCTTATATACTGACTTCTTCACCTGAGAGTGATATTGTTACTGCACACACTCTACAAATTACAAAATTTAGAATCAGTATTGAGCCGAAACAAGACAAAGTACCTACTATGTATTGGTTACCTAAAATGCATAAAACACCGTATAAAGCAAGATTTATTGCTAACTCTAGTTCTTGCACTACTACTAAATTATCAGTGCTCTTAACATATTGTCTTACATCTATAAAAGAACACATAATTAGGTATTGTGATAAGGTTTTTGAAACTTCTGGCAACAATTTATTTTGGTCGATTAAAAATTCAAATGACGTTTTGAAAAAGCTTAAATCAAATAATTTTCGGGCGTTCTGTTTGTCTACTTATGATTTCTCAACATTATACACTTCGCTCCCTCATAATTTAATAAGAGACAAACTAACCAGTCTCATTGAAAAAACGTTTGCTAGAGAAAATAAAACCTTCATCGCTTGTAATGAATATAGGGCATTTTTTACAGATTGTTCTTATGATAATTATACATTATGGACTTGTCAAGACCTTATAGAGTCGCTAACTTTCTTACTGGATAATATTTATGTTAGATTCGGTACCTCTATTTATAAACAAGTAATAGGCATCCCAATGGGTACTAATTGTGCACCACTTGTTGCTGATCTGTTTTTATACTGTTATGAAAGAGACTTTATGTTATCTCTTTCTACTGAACATCAAGATGATATAATTACAGCTTTTAACAACACCTCGAGGTACCTTGATGATTTATTAAATATAGACAATAACCATTTTCCATTACTGGTTAATAAGATTTATCTCAAAGAACTACAACTTAACAAAGCGAACACTTCAGAAAAGCAAGCAAACTTTCTCGATCTAAATCTGTCCATTGAAAATGGTTATGTCACTACTAAAATTTATGATAAAAGAGATGATTTTAATTTTAATATAGTAAATTTTCCGTTTTTAGACGGCGATGTTCCCCGTGCAACATCTTATGGGGTTTATATCTCACAGCTTGTTCGCTTTTCAAGAGCTTGCAACAATGTTAATGATTTCAATGAACGTAATCTTTGCATTACAGAAAAACTCTTAAAACAAGGTTATCGATATCACAAATTAAGGAAAACCTTTTGCAAGTTTTATCGCCGATACCCAGATTTAATTCATAAATACAAATGCAGTTTAAAATCACTTTTGCAACAAGGTATTTCACAACCAGTTTTTTATGGAGATTTAATTTATAAACTTAAAAAGATTAAAGGCAGTGTTAATTTCTCCCGGTTATTCGTAAAAACCATCTGTAAATTTAAAAAGAAAGGTTACCAACATGATATTTTACAGCGCTCTGCAGGCCTGGTGATTAACCCTTCTACAGTTGATCATTATGCTTACCTCTTTGGTTGCACGACGGTGGCAGGGGTTTAAGAGTTTATGAAGGTTATTGGGGAAATCTTTTCTTAAAAGAACCTAGAAACTCAATTTGTTTCTTTTATCCCTGTCATCGTGTTCTTGCTGATTTTACTCCAGGAGCTCTGGTCTCGGTAAGATCATTGAGTACCCCTTTCGGCTTTGCAATGCTCTTAGCTTCTTATGTTTTATATGTTTGTGTGCTTTTGCATGCAACATTGTTAAGCAGATAAGTGGGTTGGAGTCTTTTCACCAAGACAACTTGTACTTGTTTTGTGATATAAGAACCTGTTGGGGCAAGTGTGAGGTTGGTGCACCCTAGAACCTGGTTTAAACCCCCAGTGGCAATTTGATTTGCCACTGACCGTTCCAAGGCGGTAACCCCTCGGGTTCTCATTTTTGTTTATTGTTAGTGGTGTCTTTTTTGAAACTGATTATTTTATTAACCATGCTCTCTCCCCCTCTCTTCTTCTTGACAGTGTGGGGAGGCTGTTTTTTCTGAATGTTGCGATTCCTGATATGCATATTTCACCTTTTTCAAAATGTTGATGAAACAATATCTGGACGTTGCAGTAACATCAAATCAGAAATTGAGCCGATATATAACGACATGTTAAATTATATAAACATACGTGTGTTGTATTTTCTACAGGGTGTAGAAAAAATGTTATGCGTCTTTTTTTTAGAAAGTCACGTGATGAAAACCTTCATAGCAAAATATTATTTGTGTATAAATTGAACTGTTACGTTATTTGATTCAAACAACTGTTCAGGATGATCCCATATATGAAATAGATGCAATCCGTTATATTGTTTTGTTGGTCAAAAGCAAGACATCGTTTATGTTTTTCTTAGAGACTAATGAATATCCGGGCGTGCTCGATTGGGCTGTCGGAACTGTGCCAGAATCAAATTCCGACTCTTCCACAGAATCTGCTTGACTGTTTCACTGCGCATGTCTGTACTTTCAGCAGACAGCGACAGTAGTAAACCAATTTTGTCTGGCGATTATAGTCGCCAGAAAATCCTTAAGGGCGCAGGGGACAGTTTCCGAGGCTTCCGCCAGAGTCTGGGACCCCGTGCAAGCTTACATTGACCGAAAATAAAAACTTTGCACAGCTAAAATTATGTTGTTGTACTTTCTGTGTTGCAGGGGTCTAGCTGTTTACAAACCACAACCAACTGTTCCACAGAACCAGTCATTTGAACTACACAGGCATTTAAAGTCCTGATTTTCCAATGCAAATTTGGCCGAATGTGACATGACCATAAACATAGGAGATCAGCATGGGCAATATTTTTATCTAATATCATAAGTGTAGTCAATTGGGCGGCGTTACGCTAAAAGACAGTCATCAATACGACCAATAAGCTGCGGACGAGAGAGATAAACGACTAGGATGGCCACATGAGGTTATGATTACACATTCAGCGTGGAAGCATCAATAATGATTTTGTTTATTGAACTTGTCTGATATCAATTTATAGGATAAATGGCGACACGTTACCTCAGTTACAAGTACTGAGTTAGTCAAGTTTGTTGAAATATAATTTCAATCCATAATTACACACTTTTGCATTTCACGAGCGCACTATTGAAATAACCTGATATGCGAGAGTTTAAACCTAGTTGGTTTGATGACTACCCATGTCTTCATTAGTTATGAACATTACATTTTATCTTTTATTCGCAATTACTCATTTAGAGGGACATTTATATACATGTATTATGCTCTTTCTCAAAGATTTGCATACAAGTGCCTCGTTTTGAGCTTGTTGCACAAAAACTGCCATGTGTTTTTAGATCTATCTATTTCCCTGTCCTTTTGATATCCAAGTTGGAGCTCTAATTACGATGCGGTATTTTATGTTTTTGATATGCTTTAAAGTCTTAAACATTTTAACATTTTTCGTCTTCGGTGGTTTTCAAAGTGACCTTTTAATCTATTTTAAGAAAACAAAACTTAAACGATTGTTTTGAAATAGAAACTTGGTAACCATTCTATACGTGCTTCTGTATTTTTATCATTTAAACTTTAACTATTTAATTTATGTTACAAAACTTTCGCCGCCATAAAGTTCAAAACTTGCCCTTGAATATATGCATTATTAACGAAATACGAATTGATTTATTTTGATTCCCATATTCCCTCTCAAAACCGCATATATCTATGCGTTCTCTTCTTGGGGTCTTTAGCGAACGGTTGGACTCGTCGCAGTTGCAATCCAAATTGAGTTTTACTTGTAAAATATTTCCGGGGATGCCCTTGACCCCAATGACTGCTTCCCCATACACATGCAATATAACGGATCTGATTTCGGTCATGGGATACTAAACGATAACATTATTTTGACAAGTACAGTAAGGTAGACAACACAAGCACTATCATTTCTATGTAAGGGCGATCTACTAGAATATACTGCAAGGAATGCAAAACCAGCCTTTAAAGTAAAGAAAAAGTTTTTTTTTCAGAACAGTGGCATAACGACAATATTTATGATGATAGATTAATTTAAATACAAATAGTGCTTCTTGAGTTCCTTTAATAGTTTTACAGAAAATCGTTCAAACAAAAACAAAATATAATAGCAGCATAAAGCTTAAGTGAAAGTAATAAATGCATCAGCCTCCTAATTTATTGTTTACTGTCTTTTAACGCTCGTCGACTTCAAGTTTGACGAGATCTGCTGAACCAACTAAAACTACATTTTATGAATGTTGGTAATGAATACTGAATATTATAAGCGTGACTTTTCTCTCAATGTACAAATAAGTATCAACTGTGGAAAGTTCTATGGTACCTCTTTGAGCATTCGCGTTAATGTAACATATTCATCAGATTCGCTGGTGCTTAAACAACGTAATTATTTCTACACGTCCTGAAAAAATATAAATTACGTCTACCAGAGACATGATTATTTATATTGATGCCTTTAGCCCGTACACGTATTCTTCATGTTTCAATAAATCAAACATCAGCCGTTCAACTTAGTTTGCATGCTTTAAAGTAACAGAATTGTACAATGTTTATATGTTCTCTTGTTTATGTTTGTACATACAGAGAAATGTAAATGGAAATAAACTTGAAACTTGAAACATCAACTAAATTCAAAAATAGTTTGTCAGATACAGTCTGTGTGACTTTGATCGACAGAAAACTGACCATATCACTGACTTACATTGGTCCAAAAGTAAATACATGAACGAATACATAGGGCCTACCTACTTATTCTTTTAATTTATTTGCTAATGACCGACTAGCTTTTTGGAAAGCTAAAACTTGTTGTATACTATCTGGAACCAGAATCGGTCCTTTTGGTGTTTTAAGTACTCTTTTTACAGTCCCATTCTTTGGGATCAGTGAATCAGCACGTAAATATTTATGGAAATTGTTCTGTGTGCTATTTATAGAATAAATAGTTTAGCACGCTTTACTGCCATCACATGTATTACGTTATGAAGTCACTTGATAATTTCAATGTAACCTAGAGTCGCTGCTCATATAATGGTATTCTTTGGGATCAGTGAATCAGCACGTTAATATTTAATGAAATTGTTCTGTGTGCTATTATAGAATTAATCGTTTAGAGCGAACTACTGCCATAACATGTATTACGTTGTGACGTCACTTGATAATTTCAATGTAACCTAAAGTCGCTGCTCATATAATGGCATTCTTTCTACAGATTTCATTATGGCGGCACAAAATAAGATATTAAAAATAAATATTTCACCTATAAGGCTATCTTGTGCGTCTTCTGACCAAACAACGCATACAATAAAATCATTTAAAAGTCTGCAGCCATCAGTTCGTTTATCACGTATAAATTTATCTTCGGCAAGGTCTATTTATATGACAGGTCTGCAGAAAGTTCATCGTACAAATTTATTTAAAAACAATTTAAAAATTACACTGTCACCTTTAAGGTCTCCGAAAGTACAATATTTCTACACCAAATAAATTGAATGACGAAAGACGCATATCTTATCCTTCTATTTTGCAAGTGTAATTCTAAGAGGTGCAGATGCTGTGATTGTTTGAATTGTAATTTTGTCATTAAATCCACAGTTAACGGCAGAACTTTTTCTGTTAACATTAATAATGATATAGACTGACAAACTGAAAATGTTGTTTACGTTTTAACTTGAAATTCTAATAACTGTGAAATTCAATATGTGGGACAAACAGGTCGCCTTTTAAAACACGTTTTGGACAACATTGTTCTAAAATTCGAAACAACAGCAAATTTAAAACATTTTTATAACAACACTTCAAACATTCAGGACACCGTTAACAAAATATATCCGTTCAACCAGAAGACAAACTTACATTTGTCAGCGCTGTTTCAAGGGCATTTAAAATCAGAGCCATACTCATTTCGGAACAAAAATGGATTGAAAAAATATACAAACTCCTTACTCACTTGGTTTAAATGATAATATTTATCAGGAAGGCAACATTTCTAAAAATCCTGATTATGACCTCTTTGAATTGCTTGAAATACGAAAAGAAAATCGAGGTCGCACGGAAACGGAAACAGAACTAATGGAAACATAAAAAGAAAATTACGTATTCGTTGTTCTATTCACGACCTACATATTATTTTAAAACAATCTGGCAGATACGCTATGCTTTCTATGTTGGCTTCTCTTTCTATATCAAGTCTGCAGAAACTGGATGAGGAAGCCGACGACACCGTCATAAGAACCCATCCTTTTTACGAGGTTGCTAGTATTATTCAATGTTATACTCGGCATGTTCTCAGGCCACACATTGACTTGGAATCTGACCATCAAAGACATTTCCTTAAAAAAATTGTTTTTAATAAAGGAATATATTTTATTGACCTTTCTAGTATATTTAAAGATACAGCAGTTCAATCGGCTGTCCTAATTATTTTAAGAATACTGATTCGCCCATGGTTTGTTATAAATACAACAAACCAACTAGAAATACAATTTTTAATTACAATAAAATTACCTCTGATTTACAGATCATTAAAAATACACCAAAATCTTGAGTGTTTAACTTCTAAATTTTGCTACAAGCCTGTCGGTCATATTGTTACCGGTGATCTTTATGTAAGCAAAGACTCTAGAATTCGTAATTTAAATACTAAAGGTCCCAAATATAGAGTTCCATCCAAAATTGATTTTAATGCATGCCGTGCAGAAATTGCTGAGTCTTAAAATCTATTTTGCAATAAATGGTGCAAAAGAGAACATGCTGAGCCTAACGCACTTTTCAACTGGAAAAAACACATATTCAAAATAATCGACACTCGTATATCATTTTATGAAAGAAATGTTGCTTTATAATTACCACCTCGACCTCGTTTTAACTTTCGTCATTTGAGAAAAGGAATTCAAGACTTTCATAACAAATTTGTCTTAACACCTGCTGATAAGGGTTCTAATAATGTAATTATAGTGTGACGGATACACTACATTAATATTCAAATTGAAGAACTGAACATCACTTATGCTTATACACTGACTTCTTCATCTGACAGTGATATTGTTACTACACACACTCTACAAATTACAAAATTTAGAATCAGTATTGAGCCGAAACAAGACAAAAGTACCTACTATGTATTGTTGCCTAAAATGCCTAAAACACAGTACAAAGCAAGATTTAGCAATATATAACTCTAGTTCTTGCTCGACTAAATTATCCGTGCTCTTAACATCTTGTCTTACAGCTATTAAAGAACATGTAATTATATAGGTATTGCGATAAGGTTTTTGAAACTACTGGCAAAAATTAATTTTGGCCGATTCAAAATTCAAATGACGTTTTGAAAAAGCTTAAATCAAATAAATTTCAGGCGTTCTGTTTGTCTACTTATGATTTCTCAACTTTATACAATTCGCTCCCTCATAATTTAATAAGAGCCAAGCTAACCAGTCTCATTGAAAAAAAAGTTTGCTAGAGAAAATAAAACCTTCATCGCTTTTAATGAACATATGGCATTTTTACAAATGGTTCTTATGATAATTATACTTTATGGACTTGTCAAGACCTAATAGAGTCGCTTACTTTCTTACTGGAAAATATTTATGTTAGATTCGGTACCTCTATTTATAAACAAGTAATAGGCATCCCAATGGGTACTAATTGTGCACCGCTTGTTGCTGATCTGTTTTTATACTGTTATGAAAGAGACTTTATGTTATCTCTTTCTACTGAACATCAAGATGATATTATTACAGCTTTTAACAACGCAACGAGGTACCTTAATGATTTATTAAATATAGATAATAACCATTTTCCATTACTAGAGAACTACAACTTAATCAAGCGAAAACTTCAGAAAAGCAAGCAAACTTTCTCGATCTAAATCTGTCTATTGAAAATGGTTACGTTACTACTAAAATATATGATAAAAGAGGGGTTTAAGAGGTTATGAAGGTTTATGGGGAAATCTTTTCTTAAAAAAATAGAAATAGACGAAGGAAGATTTTGAAAGTAACCGAACACGACAAATATGAAAATACTGCAGGCTTGGTTTGATCGAGCCTGTTCATGGGCAGTAATGGGATTGCATACAACTGCCCACGCCGTCAGCCCTGGGTTGAGCGCAACTCAATATTTACACCAATAAACAGTACAATTTTGATCCATCCCAAACGATGGTTTGCATATGGCGGTGAACATGGAACCTTTATTGAGGTATTTTCAGATCAATAGCAAAAGCTCGATTTGTTTCTTTTATCCCTATCATCGTGTTCTTGCTGATTTTACTCCAGGCGCTCTGGTCTCGGTAAGATCACCGAGTACCCGCCCCTATGCATTAATTTAACAATATCTTTACTCAAGAAAACAAATTAATTACTAAAATAATTAAACATATATCAAAAGTAACATATCTGTTAGCTTACCACAGCATGCATTACAAAGATTGTCATTCACATTAGGATGTTTATCTTTTAAATTAACATTTTGGTCTATAAGAAAAATATTATTCCACAAAGATCTTAAGTAATTTAAATCTTTCGTTATACAATAGATTTTTGTTAAATTAAGTTCAATTTATTTTTTCTTATTTCACATGTTTAATTTAATGGTAACGTCAGTTAGTATTGCTCTTAAAGGCCAGAATTAATAATTTCAATTCTAATTTTAGTGAGTATAGATTATGGAAAGGTCATATTCGTATTATGAATAACTCTGCGATTATCTTAATTCAAACTATAACGAGGTTCAGAAATATTTTTTTTTTTCTTTTTTATAACTGTAATTTCATTAGGTAACATATACTTAATTTGTTTTATTCTCTCCAAAGGAATAGTTTTATCTCTCGTGTTGTAGTCTCTTTTCACTTTCAGAACCAATTCTAAATATGTTTTTTAGAATTTTCAAGTAATCGTTTTATTCATAAATTATTTGTACTTTGTCAATATTGTAACATCTGAAGTACATGTTACGGAGATTTTGAAGGTTTAACATGGACAAATTTAAGCACTCTCACATTTTAAAACACAAACATAACACAGGGTACAGTATTATTGTATAATTTAATCTAAACTGATTGCTGAGTTGTGATAAGTGTGATAAGATTTTGAACAACAATACATGTATCAGTTTAAGGGAAAATTCTTCGTTTAATTATTAATGTTAGTTTAAAAATGACTTTCAGTGCAATTCAATCTCATTAAAATCAGATCTTTGATTACGCTTCAATACTCTACGCTACGAAGCCAGCGGAAAGTAATGAAGCGAAAGTTAGGATGTGATTTTAATGAGATTGAGTGCAATTAGCTAATATACTGGACTAAATAACATCAGAGAATTTGAGAGAGCATATAAAACTAATTTCTTCAAATAGATATCAGCTAACATCGTTCAAAAATAAATAAAAATTAATAAAATCAGCTTCATTTGAATATGTAACAAATGTTATTTATGTTGAAATTTGAGGTCATGCAAGTTTAAAGAACACTTACAGATGTCAAACACAATTATTCAATTACAAACTCTATTATATGCATGTTCATCAAAAAACTTGAATATTATGTTTCAACTAGCTATATGGTAACATATTAGATTGTGAGGAAATTGTGACTTTTGCCTGTGGGATTTTTATTTAAAAAAAAAACTGTTTCATGTTTTATTATCATGCAGCTTTCAAAAACATATAACATTGCCTAAGTTTGCTTACAAATAAAAATTCTACAGGTAAGTTTCTGAAATAAATTTTATCTTTTTAGGTTTTTGTAATCATATTATAAACTAAATATGTCACGTAATAACAAAATTTTTGAATGAAAATTACACCAATAAACAGAGAATAATTTAACCGTATATAAAATATTAAGTTTTGTTTAATCATAAGTGAAGTACACCAGACTTGTAGGTTCAAAATCAATATATTTATTTTACAAAATTTACGGGTAACATATAAAAATGTCCGTAAGACCGTCATGCCCCACTCGCCAGAAGGCATACAAACTGCAAACTATCCGGGACATAACAGGCTTTCAGAAAAATAATGTCTACAAAATTCCCCCAGGGGGGGGGGGGGGGATGGGGGGCAAACACGTTGCTAGCCAGCGGCCTTACTATGAATACCCTCGGTCCAGTAACAAGGCAAATATGAATTCACTTAATTAAAAACATTATGAAATAAATCTTTAATAAGGGAAGCTACATACTTCATTGTATGACTGTATGCGTCGATATTACTTGATGTTATCACCGAGACAAGCTCGTTACTGTTCAAAATGCCCACAATCTTTATAAATATGCGGATAATATGGTTAGTAACTTTTAGGTAATTAAAAAAGACGCTTGCTTGATTTTAATAGATAATTTTAGGTTGATAAATAACTGCTTCAATTAAAACTTAATTTAAGTAAACGTAAAACGTCCGTTGTACTGGTTGAAGGATTTTGTCAGTGTACGCTGTTTTGTATCTGGATAATTCAATGCATTGTTTCGGGCGTGTATTTCAATTGTTTATATGTTAAAAAAACAGATTTATCTGTTTTTAGGATGAGGACAGATAAATGAAGTTGAATTATCTTCAACAAGTTTAAAAATGGGAGACTTTTAATAAATCGCTTATGAAGATTCCACAATTTATGCAGTTGGCAAACATAGGGTTGTTTCATAATAAGGTTCTTATCAATATTCGTTACTATTAAATAATTTTCCTGCGTCATTTAAGATATGTTATCTAAGGCATTTAAAGGTTTATTTACTGTTACATTTGTTGAGAAGTATCATAATAAAACGTTATCAGCAGATAAGATTTTTGCTGGCTGAAAATCTATCCTAGCATGGGAAACTACAGCTACAAGAGCTTTTAATAAAATTAGTATACCTAGTGTTTTGTCTTTTTATTGGTATGAATTATTATTAGATGTCAAATTAAAAAAAGTACCGAGGTTTTTAAATTAACTGTCGCTTCTTCAGGTGTTTGGTATACTGTTCATTTAGGTTAAAAGAAAAAAACTTATCCCTGTCATCGTATTCTTGCTGATTTTACTCCAGGAGCTCTGGTTTCGGTAAGATCACTGAGTACCTACCCTTGGCTTTACAATTCTATTAGCTTCTTATGTTTTGTATGTTTGTGTGCTTTTGCATGCAACATTGTTGAGCCGATGGGTGGGTTTGAGTTATTTCACAAAGACAACTTGTACTTGTTTATGATACGAGAACCTGTTGGGGCAAGTGTGAGGTTGGTGTACCCTAGAACCTGGTTCAATATTAACCAAACCTGCAAGTCCTTGTAGGTGGTATCTTTAAGCATTTTGTTTTTTATATATAAACCTTAAGTTGTTCATGACATATGAGGTGTTGCATGAACTCAATGTCATAGTGAAATGGATGAAAAGTGAACTTTTGAAGTGAAGTAATTGTTTAGCCTTGCATACGTTGGCAAGTTGTTTGATGTCAAACCAAAAAATTATTATATCTACTGAGCAAAAAAGAAGACTTGAACGTTTTAAATTTAAAAAATATGTTCAAGAATGGTGTACTTTATCCTTAATTTAAGTTGCGGTTGTTGCACATATAAGCGAAGAGATGTTGCCTTTTTTCACAAAGGTCGAGTTATCTCCTCTCTACAAAATAATGCTTATATATAAGTGAATAATGCATGAATCGTCACACTCAGAAAACAAAACATCCCCACGCAGAGAAAAAAAGTAGAGAGGAAAATGAATTTATATGAATATCAATTTTAAACAAGACACGACAAACAATTAACGTAAAAGAGAGCCGATGGTTTTACCGCCTTAGAACGGTCAGTAGCAAAAGAAATAGTCACTTGGGGTTTGAACCAGGTTCAAGGGTGCACCAACCTCACACATGCCCCAACAGGTTCTCATATATATGAACAAACAAGTACAAGTTGTTGTGGTTAAATAACTCCAGCCCAGCCATCAGCTCAACAATGTTGCATGCAAAAGTGCAAATACGTATATAACATAAGTCTCAAACAGATTATTTGACTGTCAAATTTAGAAGTATGCCGGAAGGTCGCTTATAATGGAGTGTAATCGATCAGCAACTGCAGGAGGTAAAACATTCACTTTCACACGTGTCAAATTACAGGTAATCCTTGGGCGAACATTCTCAATAATCAAACTAATAGCAAAATTAATGTGACATTAGTTTATTTGCCTGTTGGACTTTTTCAACTTTGATTTTTAATAATTGTTAGTGTAATTTTCGCAAGCTTATTTTACACGGGAACGACTTCGTACTTGAAATAATTATTTCAATTATAACGCCTCATTGAACAAAACTCGTTATGTTCGTGTTAAACTCAATGTTTGTTGAAATTTATTTTATTTATGTCTGGTTTTAATGCCCAACATTTATCCGTAATCGGTAATAATTATGTGCTTTTATTAAGAAAGTATTTTTAAATTGGTAATTAGACATTAAGATGTTTCCTTATTTAATTTTTTTTTCATGCTTTCGCATTAAAACAAGTTTTTTTTAATATACATACAACCTGTCTATATCTAAATAAGGTAAACTATATATAGTTGTGAATTAAGGCATGTATCATGTAATTTCAAACAAATTTCGAAAATGAAATATGTCATATAAGGTCACACTTAACAAACTAATGTTTCAAAGGCATCAACATTACTTTATACACTCAACAAAAGTTCTAATTGGTCATCAATTGAATTTGTTACTATTTATGCTAGTTTCGCTTCTTCCCTACGTCAAAAGAGGTTGTGGAAAGAACTGTTTTATCTTGAAATCAATTCTCTAATGTCTTTTTAATCTTTATTGCTTGTTTTCTTAAATGAATCTAATAAAAAGGTGAAATATGCATATCAGGAATTGCCACATTAACATTTACTTACACCACAGGGTCAAAATTAGAACAGTCTTAAATTGAAAGGGAGGTTTTTTTTTTAATTTGAAACTTTGAAGGGGATTTATTTAATCAAATGAGCCGTTGATCAATAAGTGTTTATGTTTTTCCTACTAAATGAAGGGTCCTATTAAAACAAAACAAGAAATTTAGAGCAAATATCTTTTTGCTTGACCATTTTATGCAAAAAATTGCATTACATTTTTTTATTAAAATTAAGGATAACTCTCACCAAACTGTTCCAAAATCAATTATTACAAGATTAAAGTTTAAGTTGAAGACTGTTGTTGTCATATAATCATAAATAAAGAGTGAATTCAACGTCTTTCTTATAATAAAATAAGGACAAAAAGTGACCAATTAGAACTTTTTTGAGTGTATACATTTTATTAGTAATTTATGTTTGCATATTTTCATTTGTGTCTTTACCGTTATCTCTGAAAAGCTCTTTTTCCAGTAAGAAAGATAATGATACAATGTAACAGTTAAGGTTTTAGAAGTGTAATATTGACTTTTGCTGAATGAGATTCTGCTATTTTCATCTTCGAGTACATCCATTTAGACATCGAAACAAGAGTTTTTAAAAACCTTTACCGCGCATAACTCGGGAAATTCAGTATTTCAGAAGGGCCCCTCTGTTTGGAAAAATGGGCTGTAAAATCAAAAATACTGGAAGCTAAGATCATCTACATTTCTTTTAAAGATTGTAAAATTTTGTGATACAAAGGGTAATTGTTAGGAGGATACATACCTGAAAGGAAAAAACAACAACAATTTGTTTGGAATTTATTTTTAAGACTTTATTAATTGAGTTTTTCAAAGTTCTCCAAGCTTCGGTTATGCACATTTTTACGAGCTCCAAAATAATTTTATAAGTGATTTGTTTGCGTGTTTAATGCAGTAATATTAACTGTGATATACATAAAATTATCTACAATGTGTATAAAATCAAATAAATAAAATTTAAAGCACTTCACCGTCTCGTTTTAAATGAATTGGCCTACAAATCTGTACCTAAGGCTCAGGTTAAACGGTTAAAAACCACAAAAACTCAAGGGCTTGGTTTACGAATTTTTATTTTCAAGTACTTTTATGAGAAAAGTATCACAAAACACACTTCAAATATATTAACAATAAAATACATGAAGAAACATTTTCCTAAATGAAAATACAGATTCCACAATCATTTTAGTTTCACATCGTGAATTTGTTGCTGTATACATGTAATAAAAGAGTAAGTATTTTGTAATAATATCATTACAATATTTCAGTTTTCATGGCAACTAAATGAAGATGGAGAATAATAACATGTATTTCCGAATTTTCAAACTATTGACTCAGAATCAGATTATATACCATTTTTTCAAAAATATTACCTAATAATAATTATTAATTTTAAAAAAAAAGAAGAAAAGGGAAAAAATTCCTCTTTTGAGGATTGAACCGGGTCCCGAGCGCTACCATTGCGCCACAGAGGATTCAACTACTTCGCGCCAATTTTATGTAACCTGTATTTAATGCAGAAATTTGTTCGCCTTTAGCCTTTTTTATTATTGTGTTTGAAAATATTTATTTATATTACTCCAATTTCATTTCTGCATTTTTTTTATTATTTGATTTAGTTATTTAGGACGTCATAATCACGGGTAAAACATAAAGAGTAGTAGTCTCAATCATTCAGACGCTCTGATTTCACAAATGCGATCAGTACCTCTAAAGACATCATTCGTGAAAAAACCAGATACTCCAAAACAAGGCTAGTAATTAGGACATTAGTATGGAACGCCGTTGTTGTCTTGTGATCACTGATTTTAAGTGTGTCGCCCTGCCAGCTGGAAATCGAGAAGACATATCCTACGGCGACACGCATTATTTAACTGTGTTATTGCGCATACAGGCGTGTTAAAGTAAGCTGGGATCTGCGGTTACCACGAGATCTGATTAAAGTTTATACAGACGAAGAAGATCATTTTAATCTCAAATTTTGGACCTTTTTTATCAAAATTCCGACTAAAGTGAAAAACTTTGCCCTAAACCGTCTTTTTCAATTTCTTAATTTCTTTGGCATACCCTAATGGCGACCTTAGAAACATTTTACAGTGAAATCACTTACATAAATCTTTAAAAAGTCTATAAATGTCCCAATTAAGGAAAGACATAAGTGTTTAGGCAATTTAGAACAGTAAAGAATAATAAAGCTTGAAAATCCCTAAAATTCTATTTGCAATCAAACACAAAAACGAGCATCGCAAAACAAAAAACAGTACAAATGTCATAAGATCAAAATGATACTGACAATATCCAAGATTCTATAAAAGAACGTTTAATTCAACAATTTTTGTCAACCATTTTCGTAACCATGAAATTAATTGCCAAAACACACTTTTACAAATAGCTCTTACTTTATACATGTGTTATACAAGATTATCTTAAATATTGTTGTTTGTAACTCATTACTCAGGAAGGCATTTAAATTTATGTTCAGTTTTGTTTTGAGTTTGGCTGCAGAATCTAGGAATTTTTTAAGGTCCAACAGTTTTTCTTTACTGTTCTAACTTTTCTTAACGTATACTCGTAAATAACAAACATACATAACAAGATTTATTTATGCAAAGTGTGGCGGAATTGCAGTTTTTCCGTTAGAGAAATTGAGAAATTTTAATATTCTTCCATTTTTATTAATCACCATACAATGACAACTGCCATACCAATGACCATATATGATATAACGTGACAGTCTAAAACCATTATCACAAAGAGGAAGCAACGGCGTACCATAGATTTGCATTAATTTATGTAAAATGGGTAGGCAAGTACTTAACGTCCTTTGTTTTATAAACCATATACCAGATTTTGTAGCTTGATATCATATTACCTAAAGTTCACTTTGCCCAGTGTGGGAGAAATACGTTTAAAGCACTGTTAACAAAATTCATTAGAAATCTCGATTGATTTTGGATTTGTTTACCATACAAAAGCGCCACCTGTCGGCCAGACTGTTTATATAGCGATGTCTCTAGACGTTCGTCAGAGCAGTGTGACACTGATCAATGACAGAACATCAAGATGATCTAGACTAGAAACTAGAAGAGTAGACTCCATTTACGAAAAATAGTTTAAACCGGAAACGTACGAATCTGCGTTCAGAAAACACGATTTGTGACGGTATAAGTCGATGTATGGCGGACATATTACAGTTCTAAAACCTTAAAACATTGCGGACGACGCAGTTAGATCATAAAAAGTTTATTAAGTACAATTGTCTTATGAACCATCTGTAAAAAGCTGTTTATTACACAGTGTAACAGAGATAATTGTTCTGTGTTCTCGCGCAAACATTTTTATTTTTCAGTGAAACAGATGAGCTTGTCTCTATATAAATTGAAATATGAAGAATTGAAGAGTACAATGTGAAAACAGTGTGTGTAGTAGGGCAATATCACGTTGATTAAGAAGTCAGTGTATTATTAGTATTAGTATTTTTAACTTTTTAAAAGTGAATATTCATATCAGGTATTGCCACATCAAGTAAAGACAGCCTCACCTCTCAGACAAAAAGTAGATGGGAAAGGAGAGCATGGATATCAATAATCAGTTTCAAAATAGACGCCACAAACAAATAATGAAAGTAAGAACCTGATGGGTTACGGTAACCGCCTTGGAATGGCCAGTGGCAAAACAATTTGCCACTGGGAGTCAAAACCGGGTTTTTGTGTCCACCATTTTCGCACTTGCCCAATAGGTTCTCATATAATCATACAAATACAAGTTGTCTTGGTGATATACACAAAAACATACAAAACATAAGGAGCTAATATCATTAGCATTGATTATCAAGCAAAGGGCGGTTACTCAATGACCATACCGAGACCATTCAAGGATTTTCGTCGAATAGCGCGCAAACATTTACGTCATTTATTGCGTGGTGGCGTCACTTGAAAACTTTTGATGTAACTGAAGGTCGCTAATAATACAATGGTATTTTTTCAAACAAATCATGGCGTACAAAATAAAAGAAAATATTTTAACTCTCAGGCTATCTTCTGCGTATTTTGTCCATAATTCGGCTTAATTAAACACTCTCACATACATTCAACCGTCAGTTCGTTTATCTCAAATAAATTTATCTTCGGCTACTTCCGAAAAAAATGGCCGGTTTGCAGAGTGCACAATGCACTTATTTATTTAAAAATAATTTTAAAATAAAATTATCACATATCAAACATTCTTAAAAAATATATTGTTTCCTCTCCCATATAACTAAACGACGGAGTAGGCAGATCGTATCTTTTTATATACAAGTGCAGTTTTAAGAGGTGTAGATGCTGCAGTTTTTGTAAAGGTAATTGAACCATAAAATCAACGGTTACTGGAAGAACTTTTTCAGTGAAATATTAATTCAGATTTTGACTGACAAACTAATATTATTTATGTTTTTACCCTAAATTCGTTAAATATTGCGGGATTCAATTTGTTGGACAAACAAGACGCCCTTTGAAAACACGTTTAAGTCATTACTGTTTTAAAATGAGAAAAAAAACAATTATATAAATACTTCTTATATAAATATTTCAAACGATCACACAACACTAAAAATAAAAGTGCCTCTAGCTGGGAGCGAACCGTACCGTCACGGCGACAGCGCTTAGCCCTGCTATTTCTTCGACGCAACCAACTAAGCTAGCCGGGACATCAACCCAAAAAAAGGTTGATAGGATATCCCTGATAAACGCTACCATCCTTCATGACATCGTTAAAACATTTTAATATTCAACCTGTTGATCTGTTGACAAAGTTAACAGTGCTTCAAGAGCATTTAAAAAAAGAGCAAGACTTCTTTTTGATTTGCTGGAATACGAAAACGAAAATTGAGGTCCTACGGGATAAGGATACTGATAACATCAAAGGAAATCACGTGATCATTGTTCCACTCATGACCTTCTCTTTCTATTTCAAGTTTACAGAAAGTGGGTAAAGAAGCCAATGATGTTGTAAAAAGAACTCATCCACTGTTAAATTGCCAGCCTTACTCAGTGTTACACTCAACATGTTCACAGACCACACACTTACTTGGAATCTGATCAACAAAGACAGTTACTAAAAATTTCATTTTTAAATAAAAGTATAGATTTTATTGACCTCCAAGTATATTCAAAGATAAAACTGTTGAATCGGCTATACCTAATTATTTCAAAAATACTGAAACACCCATCGTTTGATATAAATACAACAAGCCAATTAGAAACACAATTTTCAATTACAACAAAATAACCTCGGATTTACAGAATTCCCCTATATCATGAGACTGTTCTAATTCAAAATTTTGCTATCAACCTGCCGGTCACATCGTTACAGGGGTTCTAATTGTTATCAAAGACTTATAATCCGCAATTTAATTTCTAAAGGTCCGAAATATAGAATTCCATCGGACATCGACTTTAATACCTGTCGTGCGGAAATTGAAGAGTCTTTAAACTCATTTTGCAATAAATGGTGTAAAAGAGAACATCCTTAGCCTAATGCTCTTTCAAAGTGGAAAAAAACAACAAATATTCAAAATAATTGACACTCGTATATCCTTCTATAAAAGAAACATAGCTTTATTACCACCTCGTCATTTGAAAAAAGGTATTCAAGACTTTTACAACATATTTGTTTCAACATCTGCTGATGAGGCTTCAAATAATGTAATAATAGTGTGACGTATACACTGTATTATTATTCAAACTGAAAAGCTTAATAGCACTTATGCTTATACATTAACTTTTTCATCTGAGAGTGATATTGTTATTGCACACGCTCTACAAATAGCAAACTTTTTTACGTTAGAATCAGTGTTGCGTACCTACTATTTATTGGCTGCCTAAAATGCACAAAACATCCTATGTACAATGCAAGATGTATTGCAAACTCTAGTTCTTGTAAAACTACTAAATTATCCGTGCTCTTAACTTCTTGCCTTACAGTTTTAAAATTTCATGTAGTTAGGTATTGCGAAAAGGTGTTTACAACCGCTGGCAAATAATAAATAATTATTTTGGTCTATAAAAAATTCAAATTACGTTTTAAAAAGCTTAAATCATAAACTTTTCAGACGTTCTGTTTGTATACTTATGATTTCTCAACTTAGTTTACTTCTCTCCCTCCTAATTTAATAAAGACAAGCTAACCAGTCTCATTGGAAAAACAACGTTTGCTAGAGAAAATAAAACCTGTATAGCTTGTAATCAACATTGGGCATTTTTACAGATGGTTCTTATAATGATTATACTTAACGGACCTGTTAAGACCTTACAGAGGCGCTCACATTTTTATTGGATAATATTTTTGTGAGATTTTATAACTCTATTTATATAAACAAGTAATAGGCATTCCAATGGGTACTTATTGTTCACCCTTGTAGCTGATCTGCTTTTATACTGTTATGAAAGAGTTTTATGTTATCTCTTTCTATCCAACATCAAGATGACATTATTACAACCTTTAACAACAGCCCGAGGTTCCTTGATGTTTTGTTGAATTGAGATAATAAGCATTTTCCATCTCTGGTGAATAAGATTTATCCTAATGAACTACAATTTAATAAAGCAAGCACGTCAAACAAGCAAGCAAACTTTCTTGATCTTAATCTTTCTATGGAAAATGGGTACGTTACATGTATCTGCTAATCCGTGTGCATTGACCTAACAAGTAATCCAAAATTTATGCAAAGTTAATTCTGTAAAGTTTAGCAATGGACGCAAACGGTGTGAAAAATGCGTGAGAGTACGTTATACCGTGTGAAATTTCTCAGGTATTTTTCATACGTGTGAGTACGTCACAAATCGGCAATGTGAATTATACGTTTTGACTTTTTTATATGTTTAATTAGTCTGAACGAAAGTTTCACAACAAATTTTCAAATCATTGTACGACTCTAGTATTATATAAAAAAAGTAGTGTTTCAAACAATTTCAAACATTTTAATAAAGACAATGTAGCGACGGTAAACGTATCAACGCCGCTAAATTGACGCTAAACGTCGCAACGTAGACGCTAGATGTCGCAACCATCCTAAGGTCCATGACAAACCAGTCTTGAGCCCTTTGTACCTCCTTAATGTCCATAGCAAACACTCTAGCACCTAAAGCAGTCGCCTTAAGCATATGATGATGTATCTTGTGGTATCTATCAAGTACAGCTCTCCAGTGACTTGTTTATGTCACTGTTGTAATAATTTTAATTTTGTAGCACTTGACAAAGGAACGAAATGCATCGACTTCCGTAATGTACTAATTTTACTCCAGGATCATATTGTGATGTAATTTCCTAACAGAATAACAGACATGAATAAACGGGTCGACAAAAAGGTGTTACACTGTCGCGGATCCAGGATTTCAGTTAGAGGGGTGGCGTTAAAGGGGGCGAAAACATAACATTGTTTTGAAAGGATTTTTTAAATCCCGAAAATTGTAAAATAATATGTCATTTTACTAGAAGATCTTTGTTCAATGGGAAAAAAATCGCATCCTGGTCGCGGGAGGGGGGGGGGGGGGCGTCCTTCTCTTCCGCCGCATCTTAATTCACCCTTGGTGGCAACTCAAAATCTGCAGGTGTGAAATATACGTTCGTCCTAAAAAACACATTTTGACATTTTTTCTAAACATTTTATGTTGAAAAATGTGATTCTTTGTTCGCACGAAATTTGTCGAATTTTTTTTAAATTTAAAATAATTCGAACGCAATGTTCACAATATTTGTGAAATACCCGTACGCATGTTTCACACCGTTTGAAAAAAAAACAAACAAGTTTTGTGAAAAATCAGGTTCAAGAAGGCAATATTAAATTTTAGTATATAAAATGTGTTTCCGTTCTGTGCGAATTTGAAATTGAATCATTCCACGTGTCTACGGTGGTTTGTTTGTTTGGGGTTTAACGCCTGGTTTCAACACTTTTCTGGGTTATATCCCGGCGGTCAGTCCACCTAACCGGTGTTCCTGGGTCTCTAACCAGTACTAACCAATTTCTCCGCAAGTCTACGGTGGTACAGAGATGACATGCGCTACTTTTTATCTCATTCACACGACTTACTAACACCAGTGAACGAGATACTAAGTCGTGGGAACGAGATACTTACTCGATTGAACGCGATACAACTTCGTGGGAACGAGTTAAAAGTTGGTGTACAAAATTGTTATTTCATAAGCACTACGGATATAGGTTATTCCTCTTTAACACATAATTACAAAGTGCAAGACTTAATGTACGGTTACATGAACTGTACACAATATACGGTGTCAAAGAGGTGACATGAACTATTAATTTTTATTTCGTTCCCATGACTTACTTACTCGAGGGAACGAGAAACTAACTCGAAAGAACGAGATATTTAGTCGTAGGAATCGAGTTTATTGGGTCGTGAGAACGAGGTACTAACCCGAGGGAAGGAGATAGTCGTTGGAACGATAAATTATTTTGGGGAACGAGCTGAAAGGTCGTCGGAATAAGGAAATTACTCGAGGGAACTAAATACTAAGTCGTGGTAACTAGGTACTAACTGCATGTTACCGTTTGGGAAACATACGGGTAAAAAAATCTAAAATGGTAAGGCGCAGTGGGGGTTCGTGCGGCTGACTTCTTAGGTCCGTAAATATTTTTTTCTAAAAATATTGCCCGCAGAGACGCCGTTAGAGTTGTGGCTGGAAAATGAGCATGCACATCTTTTTACGCGGCATTTGCCGTAAAGCGAACGTGGACAGGCCATCGCATGGGGATTGTACGGTTGCCACAAGGGAGTTAGTCAATGCCTTAAGCCTTTATGCGATGAACTTATGTTTTCAAACTTAAGACAGATAAAGGTTTGCATGTCCCCCTTAAACCACATTACGGCCACCGTATGATCACCATACGGCTATCGCCAAATGCTTATAACTATGCTCTGTATTGACACCGTGCATTTTGACCGTGTCAGCCCATATACAACTCGCAAGCGTAACATAATTACCGTACGGCGACCATGCGGTGCATCCGCGGGTTTAAAACGTTAAAAACTCGTCATTTTCTGTTCCTGTCGCAAGTAGACCATATATCAGGTGACCGTAACTCTCGTAGTAGGAAACTCTTGTCTACGGCCCTTTAGAGACAAACTTACTCGTTCAAGCGACTTAGAATCTCGTTCTCTCGGGATAGTATCTCATTCCCTCGAGTTAGTTTCTCATTCCTTCGAGTTAGTAAGTCGTGGGAACGAGATAAAAAGAGTACTGCATGTCACCTAAATGTCACCGTTGGAACAACTTACGGGTAAAAATTCTAAAATGGTAAGGCGCAGTTGGGGTTTATACGGCTGACTATTCAGATCCTTACATTTTTTAAAACAATATTGCCCGCAGAGACGCCGTTAGAATTGTGGCTGGAAGATGAGCATTCACATCTCTTTCGAGCGTTCGACATATAAAACCAGTTCGACGTTCGACATTCAGAATGCAATAGAGTTCTTTCAAATTGTTGTGCGCATGCGTCGTACTCCACGTTTAGGTACAAAAATACTGGTTTTATCCTAAGCCGACGCGTAAGGGGGCATTTAACAGTGTCATTGCTAACAGAATGAACGGATATGATCACGGTGTCATCTTAAAGCTAATGATAAATTATAATAATAATTATGATGATGCAAAATAAATTCGAGTTTTACGAATTTCCGAATAAAACAGGCTTTAAAAAGTCTGGTCGGCAAGATTTAACTGTGAAAAGCGTAAAACAATCAAAGACGTAATTGCAAATTTGAATCAGGAAGTCTTATATGAAAACAAAGACAATGTGGATAACATGTTACTGTATATTTGCCACAGACACATTTAGCGTCTCGAGTTTTTCTGACAAATGCGTTTACTTCAAAAAATATATTTTATGTTACTTGATCTCCCTAAATTGGAGGAAAACGGATAAATTCAACAATGTATCGCCGTTGTATTCAACGCCCATAAAGCGTTCTTATTATGTTTACTTTTTTATTTCGTTCAAACATATGTTAAAAACTAAAATTTATTGCAATCATCCGTATATGTCTTTAATCAGTGCTGGATTTAAATTAGTTTTATGTTTAAGAACTAGAAATAATATTTTAAACACAACCGTGTTACTGTTTATTGTCCCTATATATTTAACACACTATTCCCATTTCCATTCTGCCAAGAAATCTATGGTGACATAAAATCGTCAGCCATAGTCAATAAGACATTTGTTTAAGTCGCATTACATGAATATCTACGTGTTACTGGAACGATGTAGGAAGAAGATAACATGTCCGCAGACCTCCCGAATATCAGGATATTACCTGAAATCTCCGGAGTGTAAGGTTCTTCTCCGGATGTTAGGATTTTCAGGAAAAATCTCAGGATTGAAAGAATATTGAAAAAGATAAGTTAGTGAAACCTAAATTTAACTGAATTTAGAATGGGTTTATAATAACATTAATAAGCATTAAGAAACTTGGTCCTGGTCACGGCTACCAAATTTCCTGTTTATTGAGAGATTACGAGAACCTGTTCTGTGACAAGATGCCTCGGGCACACATGTACAAAACAGCTAAGTGTCATAAAACTAAACTCTGACCTGAATATCGCACTCCCGTTCATTTGTTTTGGTCCATGGTCATTTTGATTTGAAATAGAAATGAAAATATATTTTATTTCAAAACCTTCAGCGACAACAACAACGAACTTAAGCATCAAAATAGTTTTTATTTTAAAAAAAACTCTCTGGATTTTTTTTTAAATATTTTTGGTTGGCCTGCCGTCCGGCAATATTCGTTTGGTTCAATCAAATTAGCGAGTTCTCTGGTTGTAGCTGGAATTATCCTGTTATGTAAATACGTAATATTTATTCTCAAAAACAAAACACGCAAAACGCGTATCAACCTATTCGCCGACGAGCTACATAAGAAATATATGTCTCATTCCACAATTAATTATAGCGTTACAAAAAATGCAGTGAAACGGTAAAATGTCCGATAATGTTCGTCTATATTGTCACACGTCAATTTACACGTCAGATTTATTTTCAGTAAACAAAATTCACGTGTTTGTTTCCATTAAAAAAATCAAACATGTCCTTGGGATACTCGCAACCTGAAAAGAAATGTTAAAATGCGCATAAACTTTCTTGATGTGCTTGTAAATGATCATTACGTTTCGTTGTTTGACTTAACACACTTATTTATAAATTTAAAATGATAAATCAACATGTTCTTAATTTTATTATCTCTCAGTCATATTGACAATAGTGAACGATGCCCCCTCGCGTGCATTATCGACCAAACATGCTCTTCAATTTTAGAGAGCGCTAAGGAGAGGTAACAATTTAAAAGAACTCTATTCGACGTTCGACATTCAACACCAGCATTTTGGCTGTCGAACGTCGAACTGCATTTTGAAAGTCAATTTTCGAACTGCATTTTGAATGTCGAACCTAGAACTGGTTTTGAATGTCGAACGTCGAACTGCATTTAGAATGTCGAATGTCGGACGTGTTTTGAATGTCGAACGTCGCATTGCATTTTGAATGTCGGAAGTCGAACTGGTTTTGGATGTCGAACGTCGAAATGCAATTTTATTGTCGAACGTCGGACAGCATTTTGAATGCCGAACGTCGAACTGGTTTTGAATGTTGAACGTCGAACCGCAATTTGAATGTCAAACGTCGAACGGGTTTTGAATGTCGAACGTCGAACTGCATTTTGGATGTAGAACATCAGACTGGTTTTGAATGTCGAACGTCGAACTGGTTTTGAATGTCGAACGTCAAACTGCATTTTGAATGTCGAACGTCGAACTGATTTTAAATTTTGAACGGCGAACAGCATTTTGAATCTCGAACAGCGAACAACATTTTTAATTTCGAACGGCGAACTGCATTTTGAATGTCGAACTGCATTTTGAATGTCGAAAGGCGAATGGGTTTTGAATGTTGAACGTGTAACCGCAATTAGAATGTCGAACCTCGATTGGGTTTTGAATGTCAAACGTCGAACTGCATTTTGAACGTCGAACTGGTTTTGAATGACGCACGTCGATCTGCAATTTGAAAGTCGAACGTCGAACGGGTTTTGAATGTCGAACGTCGGACAGCATTTTGAATCTCGAACGTGGAACTGGTTTACAATGTCGAACGTCGAATTTTTTCGAATGTCGGACGTCGAACAGCATTTTGAATGTCGAACGGCAAACTTTTTTTTGAATGTCGCACGTCGAACAGCATTTTAACTGTCGAACGTCGACTTGGTTTTGAATGTCGCATGTCGAACTGCATTTTGAATGTCGAAAGTCAAACTGGTTTTGAATGTCGAACGTTGAACTGTATTTTGAATGTCAAACGCCGAACTGGTTTTGAATGTCGAACGTCGAATAGCATTCTGAATGCCGAACGTCGAACTAGTTTTAAATGTTGCACTCCGAACTGCATTTTGAATGTCGAACGTCAAACTGGTTTTGAATATCAAACTTCGAACTGCCTTTTTATTGTCGAACGTAGAACTTGTTTTGGATGTCGAACGTCGGACAGCATTTTGAATGTCGAACGTCGGACTTGTTTTAAACGTCGAACTGGTTTTGAATGTCGAACGTCCAACTGCATTGTGAATTTCCAATGTCGAACTGGTTTGAATGTCGAACGTCGAACTGCATTATGAATGTCGAACGTCTAAATGGTTTCCAATGTCGAACTGCTTTATGAATGACGAAAGTCGAACTGGTTTCGAATGTCCAACTCAATTTTGAATGAAGGTCTGTAGCAGTTTTAATACAATTGAACTTATATTCTGCAGAATATCAGCGGCAAGTCCTTGTTCCGGCTGGCTTTCCTCGTCTGCAAGCACAAAGATGCATGCAGTTTATGCAAGATAGTGCACAGTGTCATCGTTCGGCGAAAACTAGACGTTTTCTTAAGCTGAACAACGTCAGAGTATTTCCATGGTGCGCTAGAACTCCGGATCTAAATCTAATTAAAAATCTGTTGTGTTATATTGGAAGAGGCGTACGAAACAGGACGGACCAACCATCCAACTTGAATATGGGATTCTTCAGGAATGAGCTTAAGAGTCCCTAAAGAAGTCATTCAGCTCAATAAGATCAATGTGTCTTGCCGTTATATGCGCTGTTGCTGGCCATACTGTTTATTTACTGATGTGAATTTGTATTCTGTGGGTCCCTCTGCATGATTTTGAGCAGTCAGTTGTCTGTCATTTTGAAAACTGTTTTACTGATAAATCAGTAGGTATTTATTGCAGGTTTTATTGAAAGGTTTGGAGAAATATTTCTATTATCAAGGCAGTAACGCCCTAGTATGCAGGTGTATACTTAGAAAAAATGTTAAGTGAAGTAATCTCCAAATAAACCGATCACAAAATACAGATGCGATTATGTTCTGTAAATTTATGCGTGGTCTCCTTATCAAGCAAACTTGAGTTCTTAAGTGTAGTTGATCTTCATCACCCGTGGTAGCCAATCAAAAATAAACTCTTCAAACAAGTGTATATCAGGAAGGACGCCAGTGATTTCAAAGCAATCCAACATAGCATATCATCTTAATGAAACTAATTAATCAACACAATGGATTTCAATTATTATTACATTATTTATTTCCAATATATGACTTGAAGATGTACATTTGTATCGACAGTTTAACAAAATTCTTGAAGGCAGCGAATATTTTGTAAGTAAAACCAAACCTGATATTATCTCATTGACAAGGCTTTGACTCAATTAATGGGGCTGGACAGTCAGGTGCTAGACAGACACTTGAAATCTGTAGACCTCCATTCTTGATAAAATAACCAAACGAAAAGGTCGCATTCTTCACCATACACGTTAATAAATGTCGACTTGTGCTCTGATCTCAAGTGCTGGTATATTCTGTCCACATCTGTTTGTTCGTGTTTGTTCATTAAGTGGAATACTGTGATGAGGGTTTCAACAAAGGTTCCAGAATAGGTGTTAAGAATTCTTATAAAATTTTCAATTTCCGTGAAACATGTAAAAAAAGGTCAGTTCTTTATCGATTTTACAGGTACAGTGTATTTGCTATGATGTCCATCAAATTGGCCATCCCATTTTCACTGCAAACGGCGCTCGAGGTAAACTTGGATGAATAGTGTTTTGGCCGATTGTTTCAGTTTCTGTACAAACCAAATATTCAGGATCTTTACGGACTGTTTAAGCAATTCTGTGTGGTTTATTGGCGCATTTTTCTTATTCATCTGATTTAACAGAGCGTTTAAGTACAATAAACGTAATTAAATGTTAAGGTTTTCATAATCGTGTACATGTTATGTGTTATCTAAACTTTGTAAATGATAATTTCATTTTCAATGTATGTATCTCAAGCGTATGCAATAAAGCTTTATTAAAACACCGGAGTTCATGGAAACGCTCCTCCTTACAACATTATCTTTCCATCCTAAAGTAGCAGGTTGTCGAACGTCGAACTGGTTTTGATTGTCGAACGAAGATCTGCAGTTTGAATGTCGAACGTCGAACTGGTTTTGAATGTCAGACGTCGAACTAATATTGAATGTCGAACGTCGAACTGCAGTTTGAATTTCGAACGTTGAACTGGCTTTGAATGTCCAACGTCGAACTGCAATTTGAATATCGAACGTCGAACTGGTTTTGAATGTCGAAGGTCGAACTGCAAATTAAATGTTAAACGTCAACTGCAATTTGAGTGTCGAACGTCGAACTGCATTTTGAATGTCAATCGTCGAACTGCATTTTGAATGTCGAACCTCTTACTGTAGTTTGAATGTCGAATGTCGAACTGGTTTTGAATGTCGAACGCCGAACAGCGGTTTGAATGTCAAACGTCGATATGGTTTTGAATGTCGATAGTCGAACTGGTTTTGAATGTCGAATGTAGAACTGGTTTTGAATGTCTAACGTCGAATTGCATTTTCAATGTCGAACTGGTTTTAAATGTCGAACGTCGAACGCAATTTGAATGTCTAACGCGGAACTGGTTTTTCAATGTCGAACGTCGAACTGCATTTTGAATGCCGACCGTCGAGCTGGTTGTGAATGTCAAACGTATAACTGCAATATGAATGTCGAACGTCGTACTGGTTTTGAATGTCGGACGTCGAACTGGTTTTGAATGTCGAACGCCGAACTGCATTTTGAATATCGAACTTCGAACTGGTTTTGAATATCGAACTACATTTTGAATGTCGTACGTTTAACTGGTTTTGAATGTCGAACGTCGAACTGCATTTTGAATGTCGAATGTCGAACTGCAGTTTGAATGCCGAACGTCGAACTGGTTTAGAATGTCGAACGGCGAACTGCAATTTGAATATCAAACGTCGAACTTGTTTTGAATGTCGAACGTCGAACTGCAGTTTGAATGTCGAACGTTGAACTGGCTTTGAATGTCGAACGTCGAACTGCAATTTGAATATCGAACGTCGAACTGGTTTTGAATGTCGAACGTCGAACTGCAAATTGAATGTCAAACGTCGAAATGAATTTTAAATGTGAAACGTCGAACTGCATTTTGAATGTTGAACCTTTAACTCTAGTTTGAATGTCGAATGTCGAACTGGTTTTGAATGTCGAACGTCGAACAGCGGTTTGAATGTCGAATGTCGATTGGGTTTTGAATGTCGATGGTAGAACTGGTTTTGAGCGTCGAATGTCGAACTGGTTTTGAATGTCTACCGTCGAAGTGCATTTTGAATGCCGAACGTTGAGCTGGTTTTGAATGTCGAACGTTAAACGGCAAAATGAATGTCGAACGTAGAACTAGTTTTGAACGTCGAACTCGTTTTGAATGTTGAAGGTCGAACTCCATATTAAATGTCGAACGTCGAACTTGTTCTGAATGTCGAACTGCATTTTATTGTCAAACGTCGAGGTGAATGTCGAACGTCAAAAACTGCAGTTTGAATTCTTACTTCGAACTGGTTTAGAATGTCGAACAGCGAACTTCAATATGAATGACGATCGTCGAACAGGTTTTGAATGTCGAACGTAAAACTGCTGTTTGAATGTCGAACATCGAACTGGCTTTGAATGTCGCACGTCGAACTGCAGTTTGAATGTCGAACGTCGAACTGCAGTTTGAAGGTCAAACTTAGAGCTGGTTTTGAATGTCGAACGTCGAACTGCAGTTTGAATGGCTAATGTCGAACAGCAGTTTGAAGGTTGAACGTCGAACTGGTTTTGAATGCCGAACGGCGAACTGAAATTTGAATATCGAACGCCGAACTGGTTTTGAATGTCGAACGTCGAACTGCAGTTTGAATGTCGAACTGCAATTTGAAAATCGAACGAAGATCTGCAGTTTGAATGTCGAACGTCGAACTGGTTTTGAATGTCAGACGTCGAACTAATATTGAATGTCGAACGTTAAACTGAATTATTAATGTCGAACGTCGAACTGGTTTTGAATGTCGAACGTCGAACTGCAGTATGAATGTCGAACGTCGAACTGGTTTTAATTGTCGAACGTCGAACTGTCTTTGAAGGTCGAACGCCGAACTGCATTCTACATGTCGAACGTCGAACTGGTTATGAATGTCGAACCTCGAACTGCATTTTAATTTGAATGTCGAATGTTGAACTGCGGTTTGAATGTCGAACGTCGAACATGTTTTGAATGTCGAACGGCAAATTACAATTTTAATATCGAACATCGAACTGCAGTTTGAATGTCTAACGTCGAATTGCAATTTGAATATCGAACGTCGAACTGCAATTTTAATGTCGAACGTAGAACTGGTTTCGAATGTCGAACGTCAAATTGAATTTTAATGTCAAACTTTGAACGCATTTTGAATGTCGAACGTCGAACCGGATTTGAATGTCGAACGTCGAACTGCAGTTTGAATGTCGAAAGTCGGACGTTGAGCCAACTTCACACACATAACTTATTACCGTTCGTGACATTGGGTCCGGATCTTATTGATTGCCAGCCTTATAAGCACCTTTTTTATATAGGAGATTTACCAAATGAACAATATGTTAAGTATCTTAGTGAGGCGTTATGTTCATTTGACTGTTTCACTGCGCATGTCTGTACTTTCAGCAGACAGCGACAGTAGCAAACCAATTTTTTTGGGCGGCTATAACCGCCAGAGAATCCTTAGCGAGCTTAAGTTATCTTTCATTGAGGTTTTAGTATAGGCGATATGCCCAAGGTATTGATAGAGATTAACAACACCAGATAGCGTTAGATTTAAAAATAAAACGAACTCGGAGTCATATTATAGATGCATGTTTACCATTATCCAAACTGGTTTGGTGATAGCAATGGAGTCCTACCGATATACAGAGTTACATATATCGCAATATTCTGTCTTAATTTACCTTCCCTTTGTAACGCGCACCTGTCACTGGGTAGTTCCGGTCTGAGATTGACAATTAAACAGACGTGTTTTAATCATCCTTGGTCCTATCAAATACGTTTTGATAGGGTCTGGTTGGTTAGAGATCAGCACAATGCATACATGTAAAAATGTTTGATTATTATCACTGGATGAAAAAATAGATAGTGTTTTTAGTGCAGAGCATAATATTTAAAGTTTCTCTTCTTACCATTTTAATACTCGTACGTCGGAGAGGTTTTTGTTAAACATCGTTGTGTTCGAACACTTCGGTAACTAATAAAGAGTAAAAATCGCAGATTTAAGGTAAAGAAAAATTAGTAAACCTTTAAAAAAAGGGTGGTAAAATTTATAACACATGATATAAAATAAAGTTTGACGTCTGTCAATGAAACGCCCGTTCATTTTTATAAATGTTCTTTCATCCGATGCAATAATTTTGCCAGATCTTAATAAATCTTTTAAATAACTAAACCTTATCCTATAAATTGAATGCACACCATTCGGTTAATAGATTTGTGCCCTATTTACGTATTTTTTTCAATATACTGCTCTTTTTTTCTCCAAACATTTCTTTATATAAAATATTCTTATACAATTAAGAACATTTTCTAACATTGTTTCATGATGTGTTCACGTTTTTCTCTTTATTTCTGATTTTTTTTAGTTCATTAAGTTTAACAATCAATTTTATATCATTAAATAAATATATGTTTGGGTAAAACTTCCCGATTTTTTTAAATTCAATTCAGAGCGGTTTAAGTTGGCAATATCATATAATCAATGTCTCGGGTCTCAAATATTAGTGTGACAATTTATTAGAATATTTAATCTATAGTCAGTTTCCTAAACCAACAATTTAACCCCCAACAAGCAACGTTTTCAACCTCTTACAAATCTACAACTGAACTTCAAAATGCCTTTATCACACCTCCAGCTGATGAAACACAGTCTTGATAATTAGATTACGTAACATTGTCATAAAACACGAGGCCCTTTACTTACTAAGCATTTCTTGGATGACTTAATGGTGATTGGCTGAATACTTAAGTGAACGTTTTGAAAAACTATTATTTCCATGCCAGCCAAAAAAAAAAATTCATAAAGGATAAGTGAAGTTACGTAAATAGGTAAGGTTGCATTTAGTTATTAACTTAAAATCAATTGACAAAGATGATGGTTATCCCTTATATGTCTGTTTCGCTTTTTTGTTAATTCGACAATGCATTCTCACTTAAAAGCACTTTTTATTTTCACTTCTAACGCCACGCTTTATTACCGATTCTAAACCAGAACTACCAATCAGCAAGGGACCCAATGGGAGGTAACTCAGTATATCGGTAGGCCCCCATTTGATGCCACTTAACATGGTCACTGATTTATTGCCATACATATGTTTGGAATGCCTACGTTCCTGAGATATGTTAAACCTTCAAGTTGCACAAATGCTGCACAATGTTTGCCATGTCATGTCGTTCAGAGGCCTCTAGTTTTTGGTTTACAACAGTCGTTTATTTTCTGATAACGACGGAGAAAGAGTCTATATGTTCATAAGAGTTAGTTATCTTTCGTGCAACAACTTATCTTTGGTACACGTTGTGTTCAGTAAAATAATTATAATACATGTACATCTACTGCAACGGGTATACATGTAATTGTGAAATGTATCCGCTAATACATCGAATTTTTCTATAATGATAAATGCATAGCGCCTTTTTGAATCAGCTTAACCTGTGTCAAAACAACTTGTTGATAATTTTGATGAGAAAGCTGTTATTTATTCGAATCACATCCTCTGCAATTTTACCTTGAAGTTCAATAACCTGTAACACACCACTATTGACTGTCTTAATAAAAACCATTGATTCATATTGCTATTGATAAACACGAAAGAATTTATGAAATTTCGTCTGCTTACCTAACTTTATATCCAATTTTGCAGATATTCTCAATAGGGATTTACTCATAAGTATAATGAAAAACTTGTAATACTCGAAATATCCTCAAATTAATTGATTTGATAAAAAAAGTCTTGATAAAGCATTAACACAGTAATCGTATAATTCTACAAGTAATGTGGTCTATTATTTGGTGAATATTTTTGTGCAAAGAAATATCTTAAAACTGAAGTTGGAGACGTGCCCTCCGTGTTGTATTCACCTAACTATGACAAATTGATACAAACGGTGTACCCGTGCGCTTCACAAACCAGATATAATACATGTACTCAGATAGAACAGCTCATCAATCTTATACCAAATATGCGTATCTCTTTCTCTAACGATATTTGATATGCAAAAAATGCAGAAAAGCAAATAAGCCATACACTTAAGCTGCAACATTCAATGTTTGCGCTTCATTTCTTTCAGTATTGATTTTATTGTTGGGTACTTTAAATTTAAAATGTCCTGATCAATTAAATTAACAAGCTGAGGCAGCGTAATTTCACGTAATATGTAAATTGGCGGAGTGTAGGGCTAATTCCCTTAACTAAATAGATAATGGGGTTACATTAAAAAACACCGAAAACAATTATTCAACATTAAATCAATCAACTGTGCTTTAATATCGCAGACCCGTTCTTTCTCAACTGGTTATACATCGTAAAATAGCATATCATTTACGACTGGCTCATGTTATACATTGTATAAAGAAATGCTTTGGTTTACAAGAAATATATATTTGGGGTGTTTTAGTTTTACTGGAAAATTCAACTAGACTGCATAACATCATGGGCTGAGCGAAATGTAAATCAAGTTTATATCGCACAATCAGGCGCGTAGGAGCGATTTGAACATTGGGGCCGCAAAAGAGATGATATTGGTGGCATAGCACTGATATGTCGATATATTAAAGGGGCAGGGGAGAGTTTCGCACTTTGGTCCCGGTCGTTATTTGGGGTACCCGTGAATTATATGAATTAAAATTATTGTTTAAATTAAAGATGTCATGTTCTTTTTTAAAATTGTATATTATATGAAATCTGATTACGGTGTCTCAGATGCATTGATGCCATCTTTGTATATTCTGAGTTGAACAGTTGCCGGATAAAAAACGCAGTCCGCCGGCTGAATATT
>JAZAYU010001075.1:46883-93668 GCA_038501625.1 Corbicula japonica | reverse complement strand
TTCTACAGTTGTTATGATACAACGCAAAGGTGAAGCTGAAATTGCACAAGTGGAATGAATGGTTATTTACAATTGCTGATTTTGAGCAAACAATGATTCTGTAGTAAGTATTCTAGCTTCCGGAGACACATGCAGCCAAGTGGTACATTTGTTTGTCCTAACATTGCACAGGTCGCGATATCAAGATAGAACGTTTCACAATGCTGCATACATGTATCTGCAGAAAAACAAACCAGAACAACACGTGCTACTCAAAATTTGATAGTAATCGCTTTCCTTTTTATCCCGACTTATTGCCCCTAATATGTTGCAACCTCTGAGACTGGTTAGCTTGTCTCTTATTAAATTATGAGGGAGAGAAGTATAAAGAGTTGAAAAATCATAAGTAGACAAACAGAACGCCGGAAAATTATTTGATTTTAGCTTCTTCAAAACGTTATTTGAATTTTTAATAGACCAAAATAAATTTTTGCCAGTGGTTTCAAAAACTTTTTCGCAATACCTAATTACATGTTCTTTTATAGCTGTAAGACAAGATGTTAAGAGCACAAGATGTTAAGAAGCCACTTTTAGTCACTCTCTCGGGTGGCTGCTTAAGACAGGTTTGACTGTATTCACAAATTTTTAGGCTTAAACTTTTCAAAGATTATTTGTGACTATGTCAGTATGATGTAGATAGAAATTGTCACTTTAAATTTTGGCAACAATACTTATTTTTTAAAGCAAACACAGTATTTTGTGAACCAGGAAGGAAAATATGCAATCAATAAACATGATAAAGTTTACTCATTCTAAAATTGTTTGTTTTCCTGTACAGACCTGTTGATACAGGTAAAATAAGGTATTTATATGCTTTTTGCAGTTCCAAAGCTGATGTAATATAAAAAAAAATGAATTTTCACATTGTGTATGTTTAAAATTTAAGCAATAAGATAGGTGTCCCACAAAAAATACGGCTCATTGCCTATGACACTTTGAAAATCATAATAATTCATAACACCTCTTTTAAATCATAATCGTTTACTTTGATATGTTTTTTTTTAAATATGCAAAGATTCATTAAAATCTGAAAGGTTAACAAACAAACTGAAGCACTCCTTTTTGAAGCAGATGTTTAAAATTGTTGAATTCATATCCTTCGAGT
This sequence comes from Corbicula japonica, assembly GCA_038501625.1. Taxonomy (NCBI): domain Eukaryota; kingdom Metazoa; phylum Mollusca; class Bivalvia; order Venerida; family Cyrenidae; genus Corbicula; species Corbicula japonica. The sequence continues at coordinate 92,524 of JAZAYU010001075.1, read as the reverse complement.
TATTGTGTTTTGAAATATATTGAAAGGGTCTATTAATTGCATTGATATTCCATGTGCTTGATTATTGACTCAAAACGCTTTAACAAATAAACAATAAAGAATATAGTATTGAAAAGAATACAATACAATATTGAATCGTTCAACGATCGTCATGATTGTAACACGATTCATGTACTTGAGTTCTCCACCGATTCATTAAATGAGACATGGTTGGTAAGTAGGGTTTGAAATGCAATAAAATAATCCTCTAAGAACAGATGATTATCAAATATGCTAACGATAATGTCGCTTTGCCTTTGAGATAAAGTTTGAGTTGCTGCTGACCGTATCTAGTTAAAGCTGAGTAAATCAGTTCAGCGCAGAATCTCGCGAGTATTTGTTCTTTCAATACACCTAGATAAAACGTCTTAGCGCGGAACCTCGCAGTGTATCGTACTCTGTATACATGTGCATAAACCCAGTCAGCACGGAACCTCGCGTGTTATCGTACTCTGGATACATGTGGATAAACCCAGTCAGCACGGAACCTCGCGGGTTATCGTACTCTGGATACATGTGGATAAACCCAGTCAGCACGGAACCTCGCGGGCTATAGTATTTGTGATACACGTGGAATACCATGCCATGGAGACTGCTGCGGGGACCAGTTCTGTGGCTGAATCTCGTGGGTTATCGACGGTATGGATATAACCCGTTGATTTAGCATCCGGTTTGCATCTAAACGTCGCGGGTTGTATAGAATGTCTGTATACAGTTGGAAAAGTTGACTCTACAATTATTGATCGCACTTAAACCTCGCTGGTTATCTGGATAAATTGACTTGGTGGCTGAACATCGCGTGTTCTTATACGTATAAATTAAGCTAGGTAAATTAGACTTTCGCGAGCGAGCATATGTCTGGGTACGGCTGGATAAAATGAAAACTTGACAAACTGGCCCGCGTGTTAACAGATAAGAATTGTCATTGTCTTCACTGATGTTTGCTATGGCAGTTAAACACAGCCTAATATTTACACTTCAACCTTATCCTCTACGATGAAGTCATATTCATCGAACAAATCATAAACTTGTTCTGATGGTAAACAGTGTGATGTATTATTTAAAAGGCGTGGCTACAGTAGAGCCGTTCACAATTTATTGGACGTTGCACGATGTTTTGACGTGTGACGTCGCCTTGCACGCACGTTTTGCCACGAGTTGCTGCGAAAAAACGTGCCGTCATTCACTGTGTCTTCAACGTAGCTGTTCCAACAGCCATTCGAAAAAGCCGTAATATTACGAATTCTTCTAGTTATTTCTGTTTTAATGATATTATTAATGAGTGTAAATATAAGGATAGAATCAATATTTGATGGTTTCCATTTGGGTATGAAAAACAGACTTTAAACAAACCAACTGTTTTCCATACCCAAATGGAAACCATCAACTATCGATTCAATCCTTAAATAAATTATGTTTTTCTTTGCTTCCATTATTATTCATTTCTTTACGTTTTGTACATCAAAATTGTAAATAACAATGTGTCCGTTAAAAAAAACAGAAACAATTTTACTTACCGATATTAATTAATTGTGTCCTTAAATTATTCATGTTTTCTACATGATCAATTTGCAACCCATCTCCGATTGAAACAGGCAGTGCATGTCTTCATATTGAATGCAGAATATATCACAAATCTTCTAAGAGTTGTTTATAGATTCATGTAACTACACAGTCACGCGATATTATGTTTAAAGAAATATAGTACTTTTTCACAAAATATGGCTGGCTTCCAATTTTGAATTTGAATAATAAATGTGTCTATCACTTGACTATTACTGTACTCTCTGATAGCTTACTGTAAATATGCTCTTTGTTCTTCATTTAAAACTGTTGAAATTAGAATTCACAGTATTTTAGTTTTTTTTAATTTCTATAATAAGTAAATTTCCTGTTTATTTGCTTTACACTTTATAGTTTTACATCCATTCACGAATGCGATTGTCGCTACTACTGCAGTTTAGTTAAACTTTTAGACAGACTGCATGCGACATTATCGAGTTGCTGAAATCCCGCCCCTTTCAGTGCCGTAACGAAGGAAATATTTACGACATTTGAGTAGCAAAGTGGTTAACAGTCACGTAAGCGGTCCATTGTTCAATTTTCTTTCACAAATAATTCATAAATTCTTTCATAAATATGAATGCAACTAAACAACTAGATTTAAAAGCATGAATCCAGGTTAAACTTTAAATGTATATTGGAAGTTTACCTTAACACATCGTTTAAAGCCTATTTCTCAATGACAAAAGAAGAATGAATATGACATGTCTAAACACTGGTTTAATATAAAACATGCTTATGCTTTGCTCTGCAATGGAATAGTGTACATTATTTCTTAGATTATTTTCGAGATATTTGATGTTGATCAGTTTAGACTTTGTGTGTGCAGAAAAACCCTTCCTGCCTGCGATAGCGATTCTTCTTTACGGCGACAGAGCGAAATCGTCTTGCTATAAGACTCAAGCAATTACTTGATTTTGCGTCCCCTCCAACCATTCTCTGCACCATAGAACGCTGCATTGCTGACCACTTATTGTGTTAGAAATTTCACTTGCCAGTACTGAACAAATGTATATTATATGCATTAACAATTATTGGAGAATCTTTGCCGTTCCAAGGCGGTAACCCCTCTAGTTCTCATTTTCGTTAACTGTTTGTGGTGTGTTTGTTAAATTTGATCATCTAATAAACCATGGTCATTCTGTCTCGCTGCTTCTTGGCTGCGTTGGGAGGCTGTCTTCTGGGTGAGGAAGTTTCTGATATGCATGTTTCACTTTTTGTTTAAAATATCATTGTTGGACAATGGTACTGAACATGAGGTATATAAGTAGAGAAATCCTGGGTAGCAATGTCGTATCTGGTAGATATCAAGAGGGTGAAGTTCTTTCACGTGTATGTGACATCCTGTCACGTGTAGTTAGATTTATATTGTTGTCGTATACCAGGATGGACAGACATACTTGAAGGCGTGACATTCTGTTACGACTCATTAGTCAGCTACCGGAGTACCGAAGGGAACAATAGGTTTACCCTCCGTCCGTTAGTCCGCACGTACGCAAAAAAGAATTCTGCGATACCTAAATAAGTATTCAAGATAGTTTCTCGAAACTTGATTTATTTGTAAAATATACACCACTTTTAATTTTTTACCAGAGTCAACGGTCAGGCGTCTGTTACTAAAAACAGATAAAAAATGCTGCAATAACTCGAAAAGTCAAAGGAATGGTAACCTGTGTGTTTTTAGACCACTACCTGTCCAAATAAAATTATGAGCAGATATCTTATTTATTTTTAATATTTATGACCTAAAGTTAATATTTATTTACCATGTTAGATTCGTGTTTGATATGTTTGTGTGCGTTTGCATGCAACATGGTCGATTCGATAGATTGGTTGAAGCTAAGACAAGACAACTTGAACTTGTTTATAAATATGAGTGTGAGGTTGGTGCACCCTAGAAACTGGTTTAAACCCCCAATGTCAAGATTTTGCCGCTGACAGCTCCAAGTCGGTCACCACTCGGGTTCTCAATGTCGTTTTCTTTCTGCTAACATAGCGGCAAGGTTGATTTAATATTTTCGAGGGCTGAATTTGTTGGAAATTTTAATAAAATGTGTGTAATGAAGTAAAACAACAAAATTTAATGTAAAATATGGATAATAAACTAAAACTGTGATTCTCAAATAAAAGTGAATTGATAGTGATCAACGTTTCAGTAAAATACGGTTCTTTGTGTGAAAACAAAGAAACAAAGGAACCAAGAGCGCGCGAAAACTGACGATTTAGAATAATAAGGTAAACTTTGTTATTTGCGGAGTGCACTTTGGTTTGTTCCTGGTTGTCTACATGACTTCATAATGTCTGGCAAAGAAATGTCGTGCACGCCAAAAATTAAGCGAAATATAAAAGATATCAGTAATTCTGATGACCATTCTTTTGAGAACCCACACCCTATAAGAAATCGAAAAAACTGGCCTATTCTAAAACATTCCAAGAACAGTTTTAATTTTTTTATTCTCAGATGATACTAACAGTGGAACTATAAATCGTGTAGATGTTTTTAGGACTACTATTTGGTCAAAACCTGTGCTTGAAGCAATCGCCACTGTCCTAGCTCCAGCAATATCCGATATCATGACTAAAGTCACCGATCTACCGATCAGGTAATTGTGGATATTTGTGCCAAGATGAAAAAACTCCGCTAATTACAGAATACCTTACTGAACGTTCCCATAAGATAGGTTAACATAACAAGAAGGGAAATCATGAACTAATTTGCAAATTTAAAATCTTATATGGTAAATTTATAAAAATGTGCGGATATTTCGAGCTTTACGCATCAACAAGGAAATGAGATGTACCGTGTTGAATGACAGTATAATATTGTATATTACCTAATTTCTTATGTTTTTATTTTAGTAAACATATTACATTCTTTGTAAATATTTCTAATAAATGAAACAATCATCAAAATGCCCGCCGCTGGTGTATACTATTGTCACGATGATAAAATTTGTCATTGTTTGTTCTTCTTGATAATGTAAGGTCTACCCGATCAAATGTTTTCTGTGGTTGTCCCGGCTATGTCGGTTGTCGGAATTTCATGACTAGGCGCAGTCGCCTTGACGGTCCAGGTTTGCTTCACGGTAGAGGCAATTTCATTTAAAATTCACATAACGTTACTTGTGCAGTGTGGCGGCTGTAAAAAGTCTCCCCTTACATATAACGGTAGTGAGTACCATTATCAGTAAAATAATCCGTTACCGGTGTCATGAGGTGATGATAACTTATATCAAGGCTATCCGATCAATCTTTTCTGGGGTTGTCACGGCTAGCTCAGTCGGTTGCGTTGTCAGGATTTCATGGCTAGGCGCTGTCGCTTTGACGGTCCGCGTTCGCTCCCACGTAGAGACAATAACATTTCTTATGCTATTTCTTTTTATACGGTTGTTATTTCATGCAACAATTCCCCTTTCTTCTTTCTCTTTTTTCCCCCGAGTCCTTGTTTGCTCAATGCCATTATGTTTAACGTCTTTCTTGTGATATGTTTTTTCTTTGAGTAACAAATGCTATGTCCAACTCAAGCGAAAACGAAATTAGTGTGACAGTGACGAAGATTTCAAATAATTTTGTCATGCACCACTATGTAAGGAAGCCTGTGCAATTGTTTAAGGTATAACTAAAATGAAACAATGGGATGAGTTATTTATCTTTCATCTCTTTCTATTTTCAAAGTTCACGTTTATGTGTTCAAGCGTTATATTTTCATTAATATTTACGGAGGGCTTGTTGTAGTAAAAAATGCACCGAAGTATTAACCCACCTATCGACTTTGAATAACACACAATGTAAGAACTAAATAATTTCTATTACTGCCCATGAACAGGCCCCGAGGTTATAAAACCGAGAATGGAAACCAGTCTTAAATCTCGAGATTTGAGACTGTTTACAAATCCCAGTTTTATAATCTTAAAGCCAGGTTAATCAAACAGAGCCTGCAATATTTTCATTTTTGTCGTGTTCGGTGGATTTAAAAGTTCCCATTTCCTCTATTTTAATATCACGGTATTGTTGTTTGTGTAGTGTGGCGACATTAATAAAGTTTTCCCGTACATTCAATAAGTGCTGTTATCACTTACGCTTTTTGAGGTTCGTTGAGCACGATACGTATGTATGTTAACGGTACTTGAAGAAAAAAAACTTTCGTTTTAATATTTCGGCTAGTGTTAAGATTGGTAGTGTCAATAAAGTTTTGGATATTGTTCAACCGCCCCTAATATATTCCCTAATATATTTATTGCAGTCCAAAATAAAAAGGGAAAATCTTTTTTCCCTTTTGAGATCAGTTTTGTTGGAGACTATTTCCAGCATAAATTTCTGCTAGAAAACTCAAGAAACTTTCTTCACCAGCATGACTTTAGGTCATTTACCAGCTGAAATTTCTGCTAGAAATATCAATAGTTAACAGTCTTTTAAACTTTGCCGCGATTACTAGGAATTTTCTACAATTTCAACTTATGTAGCAGTAATATCTGTTCAAATTGCAGTATCTTCTAAATTTTATATTTCTAGCAGAAATTTGTGCTGGAAATTTTACCGAAACAAATGGTGGTGGAGAACATGCTTTGAACTTTCCAGCAGAAATTTCTGCCAGAAAATTTATCGAAATACAAGCTGGTGCAGAAAGTTTATTGCACTTTCCAGCAGACATTTCAGCTGGAAACTTTACCGAAATGTTGGTGCAGAACCTTTTTTCAGCAAACATTTCAATTAAAAATATAAAATTAATATAAATTATGGAGCAACGTCGTAAGATCATTAAAAGTTGAATAATTTTGGTCGTTCAAACATAAATTATGAGCATAACAATGTATTAGCTTAGCTTTACGTTCAATAATTGTCGATATAAAGACTCAGTTAAAGTCTAACATAAACATACAGCCTTTGTGTTTAGTCATGAAACAGGTTAAAAAAAAGTTATTGCATAACTTAGCAGGCATAGCTGAAAACCTCTTGGTAAAATTGTAGGTGCAAACATATCATTCACGGACATGATATAAAATATGGCGCTTATTGCTTATTTGTTAGTAAAAGTATCAAATAATTAAAAGAAAATACAGTAAAATAAATAAATATAAGGAATCTACATCATTTATCTAATTTTAATAAGGACAAAACATAAATTTAATGGTTCATTAATTTGAAAAACTACAAGAATACGAGTCTGTAAATATACGTTTGTATGATCATACTTGTTTACCTAAACTATATTTCCATAAATAAAAGATTATGCTTATAAAACTTCTTTAAGTAGACTTAAAGCCATGCGTTTTACAGGATTATTTCATTCCTATCACATTCCCAAAAGACATTTTAATAATAAATAAATACAGAACAAAATATTAATTGTCACTCATTAAGTATTTTCTCTATATATGTTCATGAAACTAGTCCTTATTAGTAAATAATTAAGGGTCAAACATTATTTATGAGCATGACATATTCTGCACAAAGCCATCATGCGAGATCGAACTAACTTTAAGCAGTACAAACCCAGCTTCATTGTACCCTCAGCTTATTACATTTCTTCAAGTAGACTTATGCAATTATATTCATTGTTCCATTCGTTCTTCCACTTAAGAAAACTGTTACATTTCTTGTAATATTATGTCAATTATCTAAAACTTCTAAATTTAATTTAAGTAACGATGGTAATATAATATTAGGATGGAAAGTTCCAATAAAATTGCCCCTAGCATACTGTAATCTTTTACAATGTCTGTCGTAAGTTCATTTTGTATTCTAAAACAATTCGTTTATTGGTTGTTTTCTTTATGTCCTTTCGACCTCTGAGTTTTTTTTTGCTGATGGTATTCGCGCAGCAATTTAAGAAGTACCAGCGTCACTTCCACGTAGAATATCTTCCGTTTTATTAAAACCAGAATCTCTACATCCTGGTGGGTATGCCCGACAATCAACCTGAAAAAAACAACAGTTAATCATTTAACTCGCTGCAATGTGTTATCTTTATAATATTTGAGGAAAATAAATAATATATACTATCAAAACGGTTATTTAGCCAAGATCGCATGGAACAATATAGTTAAATCCTGACTCGAAATAGTTGAATAAATGCCTCTGTTGAGAACGATTTACATTTATTCTGTTCTGTTCGGTAACAAAGTGGATTCATTTTGATATTTATCAAACATTCATCGTGATTCATTTGGAGCGATTTTATATCATTTAATAACGGTGAAGACGCAATTTGTTACGTATTACTAATTAATGCAGAATTTGTTGCGGACGGGGAGACACACGGGGAGCTAAACCTATAGTTCTCTCCGAGGAAACCTACTAAACGAGATTCAAGAACAGAAGTTAATTGCATCAATCAATCAATCAAGAAACAAATTTATAAAACTTTGTTTAATGTACGGGGTAAGCGCAAGTCGTTTTGAAATTACTGTTTTACTTCGTTATTATTGTTAACATTTCATCAAAATAAGATTCACATCAATACTATCATAATTATGTATTGGGCTTGTTGTTCTTCTGTCCGCAGCTGTACATGGTATAGTAAGCCGAATGTTCTTTTTTCATTAATTTGATGCATATGGTATTATTTGTCAAGTTAACAAAAACATAAAAAAGCGATATAAATACCTTGATTCATGACGACATGAACTGATGTTGGTTCAGCTTTGCCTTTTCTGATTTTGTTTGTACTGTCACTCCATTTTGCAAACCCTAAAACAATTTTACAACATAAAACTAATTAAAACAGATGTTTATTTAGTTGAAAGTACTTCATGTATCTTAGCCTAGCGCGGGTCTTTCTGATCATGTACTGCATGGTACTATAAACTGCTCCTATCAGTTAATCTTTATACACTTACCAAAATAATGTTGAATGATGTGTAGGGAAGCTGTGTCTTTTATTTGTGGCCGCTCGTTATTTGCATATTACACTACTTTAATCTTTCGTAATAAAGTTTAAGTTCCAGCTGCGATTTTAAATGTAAATTATAGTTTGTCTAGAGCCGAGTAACACATTTTGTACGACACTGAATATTTTCATTGTTTTTCGCGTGGGTTTAAAAGTCGCGTATTTCGCGCTTGGAATTGTGCGCAAAAAAATAAACAGCGAATATTAACACATAATATCTTATTCATGTACTATGTGGATAATACTACTGCGCGAAACGAATTTATTTCAGCGTAAATTTGTCGTTGGCGTCAAAAATAAAGCACCGCGAAATTAAATAATACCACAATATATAATGAGTGATCATCTCCGTCTCCAAGGCGTTCATACCATTTACAGAAGAGTCTTCTTTTTATCTTGTTTTCAATATATTTTAAGTTACCATTTTCATCGTTTCCAGAAACGATTTTGCTAGCTTATAGCAAAAATGTAATATCACGCTTTGCGACGTTTTTTTTAAACTTTCAACATTTTCTTCTTTCAAAAGACATTCGTCAACTCTGTGTATAAAAAGGTTAACGTGCAATCACTTTATTTATACTTAATCTGCTGCTCACAATATTTTATAGCGTCATGTAAGAGAAGTTTCTTCTGCTTTTGTGCGTTTTTTTTCTGAAAATTATAAACTTTATTTAACCGGGAAATGCTGAAAATTCGGAGAGCGGCGGTTACCTCAAATCGGGTTAATCAAAACATCGTTTTTCAGCGGTATAACTGTTAAATATTGTTGCATAATATAATTGAAAACCTGTTTGTTTATCAGTATATACTAAACATAAAACAATCTGACGTCAATGTTTTGCTAAATCGAGGCGGTGACAAAACTTTTGGATCATCAACGTAACGTGTACTTGGTTATGTGTTTAGTATCGTTGTGTATAATGTTAACCATTATTCAAAGTATGGTGTGATTGGTTATGTGTTAAGTGTGGCTGTGTATAATGTTAACCATTATTCAAAGTATGGTGTGATTGGTAATGTGTTAAGTGTGGCTGTGTATAATTTTAAACAGTATCCAAAGTATGGTTAGATTGGTTATGTGTTAAGTGTGACTGTGTATAATATTAACTAGTTTTCAAAGTATTGTGTAACTGGATAATATGTGTAAAGTGTGGATGTGTATAATATTCACTAGTATTCAAAGTATGGTGTAATTGGTTATGTGTTTAGTGTGGTTGTGTATGATGTTTACTAGAATTCAAAGTATGGCGTAATTGGTTATATGTTAAGTGTGTTTGTGTTAAATGTTAACAACTTTTCAAAGAATGGCGTAATTGGTAATGTGTTAAGTGTGGTTGTGTATAATAAAGGAGTAAAAAGTAGTATATGCATATCAGGAATCGCAACACTCACAAAACAAAGCCACCCCACGCATGTAATAAGAAGAGAGGAAGAGAGAGAGCATGTTTTTTTTATAATTATGTCAATTCAAATTGGACGCCGCAAAACAATTAACAAATAAGGGAACCTTTGGGGATATCGCCATGGAACGGTAAGTGGCAAAACAAATTGCCACTGGGGGTTTAAACCGGGTTCTAGGGTGCACCAACCTCACATTTGCCCCAACAGGTTCTCGTATCACAAAACAAGTACAATTTGTCTTGGTGAAATAACTCCAACCCACCCATCGGCTCAACAATGTTGCATGTAAAAGCACACCAACAAATAAAATATAAGAAGCTACTAGCATTGTAAAGCCAAAGGGTAGGTACTCAATGATCTTACCGAGACCAGAGCTCCTGGAGTAAAATCAGCAAGAACACGATGGCAGGGATAAAGGTATCCAGTATCCAAAGGATGGTGTGATTGGTTATTTGTTCAGTGTGGTTGTGTTAAATGTTAACCAGTATTCATAGAATGGCGTAATTAGTAATGTGTTAAGTGAGTTAGTGTATAATGTTATCCAGTATTCAAAGTATGGTGTGATTGGTTATGTGTTAAGTGTGATTGAATATAATGTCACCCAGTATTCAAAGTATGGGGTAATTGGTAATGTGTTAGGTGTGGTTGTGTATAATGTTAACAAGTATTCAAAGTATGGTTTAATTGGCCATATGTTAAGTGCGGTTGCGTATGATGTTTACAAGTATTGAAAGTACGGTGTGATTGGTTATGTGTTAAGTGTGTCTTTGTATAATGTTAACCAGTATTCAAAGAATGGTGTAATTGGTTATGTTTAAGATTGTTTGTGTATGATGTAACCAGTATTCAAAGTATAGTGTAATCGTTCATGTGTTAAGTGTGGATGTGTGTAATGTTAACCAGTATTGAAAGTATGATGTGGTTGGTTATATGTGTAGTGTTGTTGTGTATATGTTAACCTTATTCAAAGTTCGGTGTGATGGGTTATGTAATAAGTGTCGTTGTGTATGCTCTTATCCAGTTATGAAAGTACGGTGTGATAGGTTATGTGTTTAATGTGGTTGTGTATGATGTTAACGAGAATTCAAAGTAATATGTTGTTGGTTGTGGTTGTGTATGATGTCAAACGGTATTTAAAGTATGGTGTCATAGGATATGTGTTAAGTGTGGTTGTGTATAATGTTAACCAGTTTTCAAAGTATGGTGTGATTGGTTATGTGGGTTGAATGTTGGTGTATAATGTTAATCATTATTCAAATTATGGTGTGATTAGTAATGTGTAAAGGGTCATTGTGTATAATGTTAACCGGTATTCAAAGTATGGTGTCGTTGTTTGCGTGTTAAGTGCGGTTGTGTATAATGTTAACAAGTATACAAAGTATGTTGTGTTTGGTTATGTTATATGTGGCTGTGTATGATGTAAACCGGTGTTCAAAGAATAGTGTTATCGGTAATGTGTTTCGTAAGGTTGTGTGTATTGTTAACCTGTTTTGAAAGTATGGTGTGTTTGGTTATATTTTTAGTGTAGTTGTGTATAATGTTAACCAGTTGTCAAAGTATGGTGTGATTGGTTATGTAATTAGTGTCGCTGTGTATGATGTTATTCAGTATTGATAGTACAGTGTGATTGGTTAAGTGTTGAATGTGGTTGTGTATATTGATTACCAGTATTCAAAGGAATGTGTTGTTGGTTATGATCTTAGTGTGGTTGTGTATGATTTGAACCAGAATTCAATGAATGGTGTGATTGGTTATCTGTTAAGTGTGTTTGTGTATGATGTAAACCAGTATTCAGAGTATGGTGCAATTGGTTATGTTTTAAGTGATGTTGTGTGTAATAGTAACCATGATTGAAAGTATTGTATGGTGGGTATATGTTGAGTGTCAAAGTATGTTGTTGTTGGTTATTTGTTTAGTGTGGTTGTGTATAATGTTAACAGGTATTCAAAGTATGGTGTTGTTTGTTATTTGTTAAGTGTGGTTGTGTATAATGTTAACCAGTATTCAAAGCATGGTGTTGTTAGTTATGTCTTAAGTGTGGTTGTGTATGATGTTAACCTGTATTTAAATTAAGGTTTAATTGCTTATGTTAAGTGCAGTTGCGTATGATGTTAACAAGTATTGAAAGTATGGTGTGATTGGTTGTGTTAAATGTGGCTGTGTATGATGTTAATCCAGTATTGAAAGTATGGTGCGATTGGTTTTGTGTTAAGTGTGGCTGTGTATAATGTTAACCAGTATTGAAAAGTATGGTGTGATTGGTTATGTAATAAGTGTGGTTGTGTATAATGTTATCCAGTATTGAAAGTATGGTGTGATTAGTTATGTGTTAAGTGTGGCTGTGTATAATGTTAACTTGTATTGAGAGTATGGTGTGATTGGTTATGTGTTAAGTGTGGCTTTGTATAATGTTAACCAGGATTCAAAGTATGGTGTGATTGGCTATGTGTTAAGTGTGGCTGTGTATAATGTTAACCAGTATTCAAAGTATAATGTGATTGGTTATGTGTTAAGTGTGGCTGTGTATAATGTTAATCAGTATTGAAAGTATGGTGTGATTGGTTATGTGTTAAGTATGGTAGTGTATAATGTTAACAAGTATTCAAAGTACGGTGAGATTGGTTATGTGTAAAGTGTTGTTGTGTACAATGTTAACCAGTATTCAAAGTATGGTGAGATTGGTTATGTGTTAAGTGTGGATTTGTATAATGCTAACCAGTGTTCAAAGTATGGTGTAATTGGATATGTGTTAAGTTTGACTGTGTATAATATTAACTAGTGTTCAAAGTATGGTGTCATTGGTTATACTGTTTTTGTGTATAATGTTAACCAGTATTGAAAGTATGGTGTGATTGGTTATGTGATAAGTGTTAATGTGTATGATGTTAACCAGTATTGAAAGTATGGTGTGATTGGTTGTGTGATAAGTGTGGCTGTGTATAATGTTAACCAGTATTCCAAGTATGGTGTGATTGGTTATGTGTTAAGTGTGGCTGTGTATAATGTTAAACAGTATTCAAAGTATGGTTAGATTGGTTATGTGTTAAGTGTGGCTGTGTGTAATACTAACTAGTATTCAAAGTATGGTGTAACTGAATATATGTCAAGTGTGGTTGTGTATAATATTAACTAGTATTCAAAGTATGGTGTAACTGGTTATGTGTTAAGTGTGGTTGTGTATGATGTTTACTAGAATTCAAAGTATGGTGTAATTGGTTATATGTTAAGTGTGGTGGTTGTGTTAAATGTTAACAATTTTTCAAAAAATGGCGTAATTGGTAATGTGTTAAGTGTGGTTGTGTATAATAAAGGAGTAAGAAGTAATATATGCATATCAGGAATCGCCACACTCACACAACAAAGCCACCCCACGCATGGAATAAGAAGAGAGGAAGAGAGAGAGCATGTTTTTATAAGTATGTCAATTCAAATAGGACGCCACAAACAATAAACGAATAAGGGAACCTTTGGGGATATCGCCATGTAACGGTAAGTGGCAAAAAAAATTGCCACTGGGGGTTGAAACCGGGTTCTAGGGTGAACCAACCTCACACTTGCCCCAACAGGTCCTCGTATTACAAAACAAGTACAATTTGTCTTGGTGAAATAACTCCAACCCACCCATCGGCTCAACAATGTTGCATGAAAAAACACACAAACAAATAAAATATAAGAAGCTAATAGCATTATAAAGCAAAAGGGTAGGTACTCAATGATCTTACCGAGACCAGAGCTCCTCGAGTAAGATCAGCAAGAACACGATGGCAGGGATAAAAATATCCAGTATCCAAAGGATGGTGTGATTGGTTATTTGTTAAGTGTGGTTGTGTTAAATGTTAACCAGTATTCATAGAATGGCGTAATTAGTAATGTATTAAGTGAGTTTGTGTTTAATGTTATCCAGTATTCAAAGTATGGTGTGATTGGTTATGTGTTAAGTGTGATTGAATATAATGTCACCCAGTATTCAAAGTATGGTGTAATTGGTAATGTGTTAGGTGTGGTTGTGTATAATGTTAACAAGTATTCAAAGTATAGTTTTATTGGCCATATGTTAAGTGCGGTTGCGTATGATGTTTACAAGTATTGAAAGTACGGTGTGATTGGTTATGTGTTAAGATTGTTTGTGTATGATGTAAACCAGTATTCAAAGTATAGTGTATTCGTTTATGTGTTAAGTGTGGTTGTGTGTAATGTTAACCAGTGTTGAAAGTATGGTGTGGTTGGTAATATGTGTAGTGTTGTTGTGTATATGTTAACCTTATTCAAAGTATGGTGTTATTGGTTATGTAATTAGTGTCGTTGTGTATGCTCTTATCCAGTAATGAAAGTACGGTCTGATTGGTTATGTGTTTAATGTGGTTGTGTATGATGTTAACGAGAATTCAAAGTATGGTGTTGTTGGTTGTGGTTGTGTATGATGTCAAACGGTATTTAAAGTATGGTGTCATAGGAAATGTGTGGTTGTGTATAATGTTAACCTGTTTTCAAAGCATGGTGTGATTGCTTATGTTGGTTGAATGGTGGTGTATAATGTAAATCATTATTCAAATTATGGTGTGATTAGTAATGTGTAAAGGGTCGTTGTGTATAATGTTAACCGGTATTCAAAGTATGGTGTCGTTGTTTACGTGTTAAGTGCGGTTGTGTATGATGTTAACAAGTATTGAAAGTATGTTGTGTTTGGTTATGTGTTAAGCGTGGCTGTGTATGATGTAAACCAGTGTTCAAAGTATAGTGTTATCGGTAATGTATTTCGTGTGGTTGTGTGTATTGTTAACCTGTTTTGAAAGTATGGTGTGTTTGGTTATATTTTTAGTGTAGTTGTGTATAATATTAACCAGTTGTCAAAGTATGGTGTGATGGGTTATGTAATAAGTGTCGTTGTCTATGATGTTATCCAGTATTGAAAGTACAGTGTGATTGGTTAAGTGTTGAATGTGGTTGTGTATAATGTTTACCAGTATTCAATGGAATGTGTTGTTGGTTATGTGTTTAGTGTGGATGTGTATAAAGCTATTAAATATTCAAAGTATGGTGTTGTTGGTTATGAGCTTAGTGTGGTTGTGTATGATTTGAACCAGAATTCAAAGTATGGTGTGATTGATTATCTGTTAAGTGTGTTTGTGTATGATGTAAACCAGTATTCAGAGTATGGTGCAATTGGTTATGTTTTAAGTGAGGTTGTGTGTAATAGTAACCATGATTGAAAGTATTGTATGGTGGGTATATGTTTAGTGTCAAAGTATGTTGTTGTTGGTTATTTGTTTAGTGTGGTTGTGTATAATGTTAACCGGTATTTAAAATATGGTGTTGTTTGTTATGTGTTAAGTGTGGTTATGTATTATGTTAACCAGTATTCAAAGCATGGTGTTATTAGTTATGTCTTAAGTGTGGTTTTGTATGATGTTAACCTGAATTTAAAGTAAGGTTTAATTGCTTATGTTAAGTGCAGTTGCGTATGATGTTAACAAGTATTGAAAGTATGGTGTGATTGGTTGTGTTAAATGTGGCTGTGTATAATGTTAACCAGTATTCATAGTATTATGTAATTGGCTATATGTTAAGTGTGGTTGTGTATAATGTTAACTATTATTCAAAGTATGTTGGTGTCGGTTATGTGTTTAGTGTGTTTGTGTATGATGTGAACCAGTATTGAAAGTATGTTGTCATTGGATATGTGTTAAGTATGGTTCTAATTTTTGTGAGATAGGTTATCTGTTAAGTGTGTCTCTGTATAATATTAACTAGTATTCAAAGTATGTTGTTGTTGGTTATGTGTTAAGTGTGGTTGTGTATACTGTTAACCAGTATTCAAAGTATTGTGTTGTTGGTTATGTGTTTAGTGTGGTTGTGTATAATGTTTACCAGTATTCAAAGTACGATGTGATTGGTTGTGTGTTAATTATGTATAATGTTACCCAGTATTCAAAGTTTGGTGTTTTTGGTTGTGTGTAAAGTGTGGTTGTGTATAATGTTACCCAGTATTCAAAGTATGGTGTGATTGGTTACGTATTAAGTGTGGCTGTGTATAATATTAACTAGTATTCAAAGTAAATTGTTGTTGGTTATGTGTTTAGTATGGTTGTGTATAATGTTAGCCAGTATTCAAAGTATTGTGTTGTTGGTTATGTGTTAAGTGTAGTTATGTATAATGTTTACCAGTATTCAAAGTATGTTATTGTTGGTTATGTGTTAAGTGTGGTTGTGTATAATATTAACCAGTATTCAAAGTATGGTGTTTTTGGGTATGTGTTAAGTGTGGTTGTGTATAATGTTTACAAGTATTCAAAGTATGGTGTGATTGGTTGTGTGTTGAGTTTTATGTGTAGAATGTTAACCGGTATTCAAAGTATGGTGTGATTGGTTGTGTGTTGAGTGTTGTTGTGTAGAATGTTAACCTGTATACACTGTATAATATAATAGTTTATGCGTTAAGTGTGGTTGTGTATACTGTTAACAAGTACCTACATGTCTTGTGTGATACTTGATGTGTTGTGTTAACTGTTAAGTGTGGCTGTGTATCATGTTAACCGGTATACAAAGTATAATGTAATTGGTTATGCGTTAAGTGTGGTTGTGTATACTTTTATCCAGTACCTACATGACTTTTGTGATACTTGATGTGTTAACTGTTAAGTGTGGTAACCAAATCGTGTTTCCATTCCATTATTGTCTTATTTATTGTCTTATATTTTGTCTTTCAATCAATACTAATATCAGTTACCATTATTGAACGCTTTTGTGCTCAATACATGTATCTCTTTAAGAACTGTGTATCGCTCAAACCAGGGAAAAGTCTCTCTCTCTCTCTCTCTCTCTCTCTCTCTCTCTCTCTCTCTCTCTCTCTTTTATGATTTGTCTCTTTAGTATTTATAGTAAACATTTCATCAATTAGTAATAATCATTTAAGATGTAAGTAGCCTGTAAAATGCATCGATTTCTATGTCAATAAGAAAAACAAACATTACTATTAATATGAGTGCTTTCTGTCGTTCGATAAAGCCATATGCAGAAAGTACTTAGTTATTCGCAATTGCTGCGTCATTCAGAAACCTAGCAAGTTTATATTTCTATTTATACATTTTACTTGACCCACAATATCATATTTCTTTTAACTTTTATACATAATTAAATGGTAGAGGAGAAGTATACAGGATATTCTTTTTTCACAAAACTATAGAGTCACCTTTGCGTGTCAATATCACATTCTACTGGTAATGTATTCGGTAAGTTTGTGCGCATGTATTGTAGTTAGCGTAAATAAAACTAACTGAACAGTAAAAGTCAGTATATTAGATCCCATCCCATTGTGTTTGATCTATTCAGAGTTTATTATAAACGCCCACCTTGCATTTTGCTGCAATAGAACAATAAAGGTCTTTAGTTGGACTATTTTTATTTATCATTGAAAAACATTTGGTCCCGAGCACGTTTACACTAAAGCCCACTTTGTGGACTGTGCACAAGGACTGATCATGTGACGTTGATGAGCACGTTTGCTACGAGCTGTTGTTAAAATTCCTGCCGCCATTCGTTTTTTTTTTGGTACATGCTGAAGTTAAAAAAGCTTTTCAAACAATATTTTATATAACAAAGTCTCCTGTTACGCGAAACCTACTTTAAACAATTAACATGATTTTCATACCCAAATATCCGCAAAAATTGTCGATTCAATACGAGAAAAACTGTCAATATATAAATATTAAATGACATACATCTAACTATGATTCGGACGAACCAAACAGCTCCTTTATGTCGGCTAAAAACAAGAGAGAGAGAGGTGGGAAGGAGCTGAGCGGTCCGCAAAACTGAGGACAGAACTATACTAATTTCGAATACTGACAAGACGGTTAGCACCTAAGTTCAGATATAAAGAGGATTACACGATGGTATTTCCTTTTGGGTTGGAAGTGTGGATCAGTGTGAATAGAATGTGACATGCCATACTAAGAGTTGGGAAAAGTGTGTTGCTTTTATTTCGAAAAAGAATTACCAATTTTTATTGTAATGACCACTTTCAGATTACATTTTAGTTAAATCCCATATAAAATTTTAAACTCTGGACGTATTTTGCAGTTAAATTTCAATTTCCTGTAAACAATTGACTGTTCAGACATGGAGTATTAATTCTACATTTGTGCAAAGAGAATACTATAGTTAAATGGTCAATGTTTGATAAAATCCTGTTCACAAGCTGCTTTTAATAGGCTGTGCAACTTTCGTGTTTTATGTAAACGTGACATGTTTTGTTATATAAGCTAATTTGTTAAAATGATATGTAATTTTAAACCCAGGTGATGTCAATGCAAATGATTTTATAATGTTCCCAAGCTGGTGACGAGGTCGTTTGGTGAATGGTTTCAATGATGTTATGCGTGATCAAGTTAAAATTTAAGATACATTAAGAAACACAATAACATCCGTTTGGTATTTAAGCCATATCTTTACTTTCATTGTAAATTTCTCTTTAATTTACTAAAACTGTTAAGCTTAAACTACAAAATATTAATCGTGAGTTTTAGAATTGCTGTGATTGGTGTACAAGTGTTAGATAGAATATAGCATTTTGCATCAAATATATATCAAGAAAGACCACATATAAAACCTATAGCCGGCATTTGTCACTGGTAAAAATCCTGTGTCACTAAGTTCAAATACAAAGAGGACTACACGATGGTTTTTCCTTTTTCCATTGTTGGATTGGAAGTGTGGATCAGTGTGGGTAGAATGTGACATGCCAGACTAAGAGTTGGGAAAAGTGTGATGCTTTTATTTCGACAAAATAATTACCCATTTTTAATGTAATGGCCGTTTTCAGATTACATTTTAGTAAAATTACATATAAAATTTTAGAATTTTAGAATTGCTGTGATTGGTGTACAGGTGTTAGATAGAATATAGCATTTTGCACCAAATATATTGAACGTTCTGACAGGGTCATATATCCGTTGTCAGTGAGCCCATTGATGGTAAATCTCCCTATTTCGTCTGTGCAATATACTTTTATTATCAATTTATATCGTCTGGCATAACCTAGTACAGCATTGTTTTATGATGTGGACAATGTTAAATGTGGTTTTATAAATATTTTACCGATTTGTACCGGTGTTTCAACTTCTGATCTAACGTGTATGATAATATGTTAACGTTAATATATGTACCGTTTGCCATTGTAAGTTGTCATCTGATTATATGGTCTGATTAGCCTTGTGGATTGTTTGTTGTTGTATATACTGTTATTGTTGTGTTGTATATACTGTTATTGTTGTGTTGTATTTACTGTTATTGCTGTGTTGTATATATTGTTATTGTTGTGTTTTATATACTGTTATTGTTGTGTTGTATATACTGTTATTGTTGTGTTGTATATACTGTTATTGTTGTGTTGTATATACTGTTATTGTTATGTTGTATAAACTGTTATTGTTGTGTTGTATTTACTGTTATTGTTGTGTTGTATATATATTTTTATTGGTGTGTTGTATATACTGTTATTGTTGTGTTGTATATACTGTTATTGTTGTGTTGTATATACTGTTATTGTTGTGTTGTATATACTGTTATTGTTATGTTGTATATACTGTTATTGTTGTGTTGTATTTACTGTTATTGTTGTGTTGTATATATTGTTATTGTTGTGTTGTATATACTGTTATTGTTGTGTTGTATATACTGTTATTGTTGTGTAAAACGGAGAAGACCGGTATTTGATTTTTGTGAGCACATGTGAAGTTTGATTTACAAT
The DNA here is from genome assembly GCA_038501625.1 of Corbicula japonica. Classification (NCBI taxonomy): domain Eukaryota; kingdom Metazoa; phylum Mollusca; class Bivalvia; order Venerida; family Cyrenidae; genus Corbicula; species Corbicula japonica. The sequence goes on along the minus strand of JAZAYU010001075.1, from coordinate 72,884 downwards.
ATAACCGGTTTATTTTATACCGTTTTAAGCGTTTAGTCTAATTAGACTTAATGGATTACGTGAAGGATCATGATAATATTTAGCATTTGTATATCGGCTAGTCGAGTTGGGCATCTATGTTCTTATTTTCTATGATTTCCCTAGCTGGTAATACCATGACATTGTCTTGTCGGACAAACGAGCTCTGGGTTGGCAACGTCTGTTTTCTCTATGCAAGCACATTTTTGTATCGCCTTTAGGCTAATATATTTATTTCAATCGTTTAAAACTTAAGTATGGACACGAAATTTATTCCTGCTATATAACGTTCACATTATGGTCGGTTCTAAATTCTGATCAATCCATAGGAAATAAGTAGAAGTCAAACTATGCAATATGAATAATTAATGAATTTTAGCTAAATTCAAATGTTTTGTACAGTTGTGTATGCATTTGTTTTAAGTTTTCTATTTCTTTTCATTGTACTAGCACATAATTGTAAACAGTGATATTTCTGTGGGTAAAATCATACATGCTCATCATACTACATGTATCTATTCACCATTTTCGGGATAGGTTTGCGGTCCGCTTCAGATCAGCTTCCTATTCGATTGTCAATTTCATGATTGATAGTACTGTAACTATTCACCTGAGTATCATTATTATATGGCGAACAAAATATTTATTTTCTTATATTTATTTTCATAAGAAGATACAAATGTAATCATTAGCAACACGTTAGTCTGGTAAATATAAAAGTTTTGATAGGATTGAACGTAAGATATGAAGCGATTATAACTTTACCGCATCATTAAACGACGTCTAGAAGATATACGCTACTGTTAAATATATGTATTAATCTTACTTGACACATAATCACCCTGGCTAACCTGGTACGCATCGCGAACGGCACTACGCCGCGATCACGGCATATGCAACGCTTTTAACCGGCATAACCGGTGTCAATGTAGGAGATTTTGTGGGGTAAGGTAAGAAAATCGCAGAGTTTTTGGTTAGATATTTAAATAATGCTCAAACCAATAGGCCTATACGGCTGTCAAATCATGGCTATTTATGATTCTAGTCTTCTCTGTGTCCAGAATACAGTAGTTTGCTCAATCATTCGTGAAATATTATTATTATTATTATTATTATTATTATTATTATTATTATTATTATTATTATTATTATTATTATTATTATGTCTATAAGGCAATTTCGAAAAATGAACTCAACTCCGTTCTTAAGTTCTCGTTTTCGTTCTCTTTTTCTTTTTCTTAGTCGATTCCGATCTTTTTCTTTTCAATTCCTCACCTTTGATCATGTTGATCATGTTGATTCTGTGTATACTCTTCAAACTTAAAACATAATAAGTCAAATCATTTCACTTCTTTGAAATGATCATTCAATTCCACAAAATCTTAGTTAGTTGGTGTATTCTCCGTTAATAAAAATTTATGTTTTCTTTTTTAACTTTGGATTTTAAAGGTAGATGTGCAGAATTGATTAATGGAACAGATTTGCGAAAAGGGTTATTAATCAGTTGAATATCATTATTTGAAGCTCAAATATTGATTTACACCCGAAATATTTCAAACCAATATTTTATAAAAAAGATATATCAGTGGTGTTTCCTATCCTATGCGACGCGCATAGGTTAGCTATTTTTGTATTTCCCGCGTAAAGCCGCAGTGGATTTTGGGATCGTCACGTGATCACTTCAACCAAAATACGCATTCGGTGTACCTTGCCGACTTTCGACGTCGCCATTTGTTTCAAAATGCCAGGGCCACCACGAATAGTAAGCTCAGCGATGATCTTAATATAGAATAATCGCTAAATATAGAATATAGTTTTGTATAGGGATTTCTTTAGCGGAAAATTAACTGAAAACTTCCTTCTGGAGGGTTTGAAATGTAGAGTTTAGTGAAAAGTACAAGTAAGTGTTACATTAATCGATCTGTTTACGATTTTACCGAGTACACCTGCTCGACCCTGCACATCTCCCTTTAAGTAAGTGTTGACACTTCAATGCAATTCTATAATAATGCGATTGCTAAGCTGTTACACAGAACTTCTTTTAGTAGTTTTGACCGGTTTATGTATATCCTCTTTACAAAGCTATGGTCGATTTTGTACTCAACATTTTCTTGTTCGTACCATTACACTCACGTGGGATTTTAAAACAATGGTTTGTATCGCTTAGTTTTTGTGAATTTATGTAAATAGAATTTTAAGGATCGTTTAGGTATATCTTTTTTTTTTACATTTCTAAGGAAACTTACTCTATGCAAAATAAAGATACATTAGTAACATACATTTGTGCAAAGTTTCATTGAACGGCATTTTGCCATGATTGAGATTTTGATAATTTTTTTATCGATGAACGTGATTGGGAGGAGTGTGGTAAGCCCTTAAGTTAGCTGTGTATCTCTTTTCTATTGAGTCTTATGGTTGAGTTCAAACCACAACTTAGCATCGTTCGTGATATTGGGTCCAGATCTGATTGATTGGTATCCTTATGAAAGCCATTTCATAAAGGAGATTTACCAAACGAACAAGTATCTGAGTGAGGCGTTATGTTCATAAGAGTTTGTTATCTTTTGTGCAACATCTTATCTTTGGTACACGTTGTGTTCAGAAAAAAATTTGGTAAACATTGTATTCAGAGAAACAGCACAAACGGCCTAGAAGTAATAAATTTGTAAAAGACTACGTTTGTTCAAATAATATGATAAAACATCTACTGTAACGAATATAATTGTGAAATGTATCCGCTTATACATCGTCTGTTTTTATAATGATAACGCCTTTTTGAATCTGCTTTACTGAGTCAAAACAGCTTGTTGATGATTTAGATTAGACAGCTGTTATTTGTTCGCTTCACATCCTCTGCAATTTTACCTTGAAATTCAATAGCCTGTAACACACCACTGACTGTCTCTACAAAAGCCATTGATTCGTATTGCTATAAATAAACAAGGAAGACTTTATGAAATTTCGTCCGCTTACCTAACTTTATATCCCAGTTTGCAGATATTCTAAATAGGGATTGACTCATAAGTATGATGAACGACTTGTACTACTCGAATATCTTCAAATTAATCGATTCGATCAATAAAAGTCTTGATAAAACATTAACACAGTTATCGTACAATTGTACAAGTAATTTGCTCTATTATTTGGTGAATATTTGTTGTGCAACGAAATCTTTTAAAACTGAAGTTGGAAACGTGCCCTCCGTGTTTGTATTCACCTAACTATGACAAATTGATACAAACGGTGTACCTGTGCGTTTCAAAATTCACGAATCAGACAGGACACATGTACTCAGATAGAACAGCTCATCAATCTTAAACCAGATATGCGTAGTATCTCTTTCTCTAACGATATTTATCGGAATATTTGATATGAAGAGATGCAGAAAAGCAAATAAACCGTACAGTTAATCATTTTGAAATTTACGAAATACTCTTCTTGAAAAAGTCGATGTTTAAATTACAGTATCCATCAATAAATTGATGCTGCAAAATTCATTGTTCCGCTTAATTTCTTTCAGTATTGATTTTATTATTGTGTACTTTAAATTTTTAATGTCCTGCTCAATCAAGTTAACAGGCAGCGTAATTTCACGTTATATGTAAATTGGCTGAGTGTAGGGCTAAATGTGTTCCATTTAATTCCCTTAACAAACTAGATAAAAGGGGAACTTAAAACCACCGAAAACAATTATTTAATATTAAAAGCAGTCGAGCAACTTTTAAGTGTGCTTTAATATCTCAGATCCGTTCTTTCTCAACTCTTCTACGTTCAACTTGTCAAATTGCACATCATTTACGACTGTCTCTTGTTACATGTATATAAAGAAATGCCTTAGTTTAAAGAAAGACATAAGTATTTGGGGGGTTTTAGTTTTCCTGAAAATCACAACTAGACTACTTAACATCATAGGCTGAGCGAAATGTAAATCAACTTTATATCGCAGAAAGAAGCGTTAAAATATGTTATATACATGCATTGCAATATAGCTTGGTAATGGTTGTGTCAATTTATGGTTAGTATTAACTCATGACAAGACAAGGGACACAAATGTAGTTTGTATATACAACGTTGTATAGGAAAGAGTTGTATCAAGTTATGTTTCTTAGTCGTCAGCGACTGTCTGTTAAAAACAGTTACATTGTAAGTCTAGAAAATCTAGACGTCAGTCGTACATATAGAACTTTGGCAGATAGAGAATGGAATCGGCAACATTTTCATCAATCGAGTTTTGCTTTAGTGTGCAATGAAAAAAAAATTCGACTAACGATCTAGTTATGGCGTCAACATAAAAACTATTTTATAATATATTGAAAATGTAGGCAAACAAGACAATCAGCCATCAAAACGAGTTCATAGAACGTAAGTTTGTATGAAATGATCATGAAGTTGACGTTTCAAATAGCAGAAACAAAACTCCGCTGTGTTCGAATAAAACTATAGATATTAGATTTGGGGTTTGAATTACTTTCTAAAAACGAAAATCGGTTGTTGCAGATTTTAATGGTCGTATACCACATACATAATTGTAGTGACGTTACAAGTTTTCGGCGAAAAATGAAAGAATCTAAAAATGACAATCACACAGCCGAATCACTATTGGCTACCTGGCGCTCATGACCCGGTTTCATATGTCGTCATTGTTTGAATGTCTTAGCAGACGAGCCTGAAAGCTTTCATTTCATATTTACATATTTGATATCGTTGATGGCTGATGTCTTTGGTTTGTTCGATCCCGGAAATATGTGGGCCGCACCTTTCACTTGTAACGAAACAGTAATAAGTAATAACACCAACTGGTTTGATTGAAAATGACTTATTTAACTTATTTCAAAATACCATAACAACGAGACAAATATTAAGCGTTATTTTTACGCCACAAGTGGACATCGTTCCGGAATGGTGAAAAATAAGGAGAGTACGGAGGATAGCTTGTGGTCTTAATTTTATGATTTCGTCACTTCCACCGTGTAGAGTGAAGCGTTATACTGGTGGAGAATAAATTTCTCAAGAGGATCTACGGAACGCACGTCGTAAACCCATTAAAAACAGTAATTGGTTACGTACATGCGACCCATAGACATCAAATTATATATACTACAACAATTCATAAAATAAAATAGAAATAATATTAATGTTAGTCTTAAGGACGTTTTTATGAATATTGGTGGTTCAAATCATGCTGGTATGTCGCTTAATGACGTCGCTGTCCGCAGCCCTAGAAATGAATGAGATTTTTGAAGCCGGATTAGTATAATTATGTATTCGTATTAAAGGATTTCAGACAGTAACGCTTAGATATTATTCAACTTGTATGTTTTATGAATTGTTTGATTCATTTAATGTATGTCGAAAACAAGCTAATTACCAGCTTGGAGAATGTGTGTCTAGTTTACTACTGCGGGGAATTCAAATTAAAAATGCATACTTTTTTGAGAAAATAACACAGCACTGAATTCAAGAATTCATAAACATAAAAACCACCAGCTCCACTCCACGTACCTGCCCAGCCCATTGACAGAATATTCTCTTGGCGACTTTGTAATCATCTTAAAGATATACGTTAGTGTTGTACTAAGATATGTACACAAGTTTAGTATGCCTGGTCCATTGACAGAATATTCTCTTTACGCCGCTTTAGTCATCTTAAAGATATGCTTTAGTGTTGTACTAAGATATGTGCACAAGTTTAGTATGCCTGGTCCATTGACAGAATATTCTCTTGGCGCCGTTTTAATCATCTTAAAGATATGCTTTAGTGTTGTACTAAGATATGTACACACGTTTAGTATGCCTGGCCCATTGACAGAATATTCTCTTGGCGCCTTTAAAATCATCTTATAGATAAGCGATAGTGTTGTACTAAGATATGTACACAAGTTTAGTATGGTCAAAAGTTCAAGTCGTAAACGTTGGTGCCACGGCGAAATGAATGTTTAATATTTCTTTCTCAAAGGACGTCAAATTTCGACATCACGTCATTGTTAATCTATGACATGCTGTCGCAAAATCTGTCTCGTTTACGACGGATAATTTTTTTAAGTTTGTTTACATAACAATTTATTAACGTATTATAATATGAACTCAAGCACTGTCTCTATTGCGAGCTCTAAGATTTCCAAGCCCCCAATTTATTAGTCGCCGAAGGTTTCCAACCAGTTTTCACATTCAACTCCTAACGAAACGAACTTCACAAAAATCAGATATATCAAATAATACCTTGTCTTTCCTAAATGCGTGTCATTTTTTTTTTCTTATTTTTGTCCATCTTTGAGGCGACATTAATCACTGTATGAATGTTCGTTTTTTTATTTTAGTTTGAAAATAAAATTATTGCATAATATTCAACATTAAGATACAGCAACATTCGCTACTCTCCGAACGTTAACATATTCCTGCAAACTTTAATATGCCGAACAGATCACAGGAGACTAGAAACCAGTCTCCAATCCCAAGCAGCTGATTGGTTAAAACTGATCCAGAATCCTCAACAGACCAATCAGAAAGTAGAGTTTGTAGACTGGTCTCCAATCGTTGACACAGACCGCATTCCACATGCTGATCGCCATCTAATCAAGTTAAAAATAGATCAAATCAATTATACAATTCCAGCTTGTCCAATATGAGATATTGTTATTTTATTTTATTCAAGGTTCAGATAAATATGGCTTCCAAATAAACCGCTCAAACAAACGCAACTTGTGAACTTATCACCATCATGGTAAATAACTCAAAGGATCTGCTGAAGCATTTTATGTATATTTTAACTTTCGTTCTTTTTCAAAAAGATCTATGTTATCCAATCTTCTTTTTCATCTATTGTTTTTTAATTCATTGTCGCGTACATCGACGGACGGATGTTCGTAAAGTTGGCAGCCTGGCAGCGTGAAGTTGGCGGCCCATCAACCTGTCAATTTGAAGTTAGCAGCATAACACCCTGGCAGCGTGAAGTAAGTAGCCAGTCAACATGACGACGTTAAGTTAGCAGCCTTACAGTCTGGCAGCGTGAAGTTTAAGGCTCGATGGATATGATGTTAGAACGTGATCTTTAAACTGACATATCATTAAAAACGATTATTTTATATATATTTAATGCTTTTAAAATTTTGTGAAAATAACTACAAAACTTAAATATTGTTTCTATACAATTGATATACGAGGGATGATCCAAAATAACGCAGACTTTTGTTATTGCATCTTTATTTGAAACACGTTCATTATAAATTATAAACTAAATTCAACCAGAACACAAACGCAACAAACTGAGCTAAAATATTCATATGTTTAATAGATTTCAAAAGCGCGGCGCATATTTGAATAACCATGGTAACACGCAGGCGGCGCACGCCATTGCCATTGTGCTTCATAAAGCAAATACCTGTTAATATAAACAAAACTACTACCGGTAAAAGAGCCAAACTTCCCAACGTCAAAGCGCGGTATACGAATGATGTCATGCCAAAATTTTACATCATTCGGACTTTGCGTTTTAAAAGCAGTCAATATTTAAGAGAGCTATCACCAACGTGAAAACGTCAAAAATGTCGTCGTCAGACCGCCCGGAAATACGCGCTTTAATAAAATTCCGCCATGATCTTTGAAAATCACCTCCTGAAAACCTAAAATAATTTAGCAGACGCAAACGAAAACTTCCGTAAGCCGAGCTGTCGCTTTTGAGTGGTATCAGTGGGGTTTTACGGTCAGGAGAGCCATTACATAGGCATTGGGTAAGGGGGAAAATACAAAAATATCGGCGTTACGGCAGCGACGTCAAGCCAAGAGGCAATTGAAGCGGACAAAAGTTCAACTGTTGTGGCGCTTTTAGAGATCTTCTTGACTGGATGAGGTAGCGTGCAACGGATACTGCTGAACAAATTACATATTTAAAGATATGTTAATAATAATTAACAAATTTGTTTTTCAAAAAATGTTTTTGCTTAGTATTTGAATCATTAAGAAGTCAAAAATTATCAATTAAGAAAATAAGCTATTTATTTTAATAACACTTGAGTAAACAACGATAGAGACTGTGTCCATAATCCAAAGACTTGTTATTTTATAATAAATACAAATTTGTGATGAATTATTTTTACAGGTAAACGCACGTGGCTAAAGAACCGAAATACTGTGGGTATTGCATTCCCGGTCGTTTCTTCGGCGGTACGATCGAGAAGAGACCAATTTCTTGATCGCCTCATAACCACTTGCGAGGCTTTGACCAGCAGTAAAACACAGTTATGTTCGGTCAATGGGTTACACGGCATTGCATTCCAATTACGTGGGGCTATTAAAAAATATTTGAATATACGCCGCTTCGCTAACGCTGCGCCCGTGAATTAACGTCGTTGACGTTGAGAGATCTAATTTGACGTGCGCCGGATAGCGCTAAGTGTATGGTTTTAATTGTTCATAGTTTTTTTACGCAATGTTGTATTTTGCTGATATTCTGTAAAAATATGCTTGACATATTCCGATTTAAGCTTGTGTAATTTTATTTGTGGTATTTTGAATAATATAAAAACTATAACAAAAGTCTACGTTATTTTGGATCATCCCTCGTAATGTGTATATTTTCATCACTATAATGTCACGTGAGGTCATTTTATTTAAAAAATCTCAAAAATCGGATTTTTCTTTATTTTTGGAAGCGTTCTTTTAGTTGACAGATCATATCAATCAAAGATGTTCAAATTAAAGGAGATAAGATGTGAGATAAATTGTGAAAACGATGACAACAGCAGTGAATCATCACAGAGACTACAGTAATCATGAAAGATAAGTAGATTCTTTGAACATACGTTCTGCATATCGTATTGATGGGGTGAACATTTTCCGACGTTTCATGAAATTACTTCCAGGGGTTTAATATATATGGCGTGGACACAAATCCGGACGAACACACACAAGCACGGTTGGACGGACGCACTATGACCATTCTTTTTCATCTACTGCTATGCGGCGGGGGAAATAAGACATGTATTGCATATAAAACAGGCTCCGGTTTATCTTTGCAATTCCGGTTTATTCGCAAACTCAGCTACCCGAAATATTGGTCCTATCAGCAATAATTGATTATATGATGATAGAATAGGTGGAACTGATAAATAATTGGCACTCTAGATTGTTCTATTTATTAAAATGACCTTGTGAGATGCCTTGAAATCGAAAAAATCCCATGGGATTTTTCTCCCATTTTCATGAAAATGGGAGAAAAAAATCATGGGATTTTTTTTCAATTTTTTATTAATGAATATTTCAACCATAATTACACTGTATAATTATTCTGTTATTAAAAATAGTAGTTTTTGATAATAAAAACGAGACTTAAAAATCCTCCCACATTTTTATGGGATTTTTCTCCCATGGGAGAATTCAGCCATTATAAAATGGGTGAAAAATCCCATGGGAGAATTTCATTATTTTTAAGTCTTTGTTTCTGATGGTTAGATTGGCTTCATTTCCGAAGGTTTTGCTACGAAGCACAAATATAATCAATCATTTCATTTCATTTGAATCTTTAACGTGCCAATGCATCATGATAAGAAGGCTTCTTGTATTAATGTTTACATAATTTTAATATCATTCTTCCATTTAATATAACAAATGACATCATTTTTATTTTGTTTTTAATAAAAACTCCGAACATAACGATAAGGTGATGATTAAATTAAAAACTGTCACAACATAATAGTATGTGAAAAATCCCAGAATAATCTGGGAGAAAAATCCCAGTTTATTCTGGGAGAAAAATCCCAGATTATTATGGGAGAAAAATCCCAGATGTTTCTGGGAGAAAAATCCCAGATTATTCTGGGAAAAAATCACAGACTATTCTGGAAGAAAAAAAACGTCCGTGCCTTTTATTTAAAATAAAATGTAACTCTATATGAAAAAGTGGGAGTTAGAGGAAAAGTGTTCAATTGTTTAATGGAGACTACGGTAGTAGAAATAGTTTTCAATATGAAGGTTCTGTAAAACTTGGGTGTCCAAAACTTAACATGTGCGTGACTTTAAGCCTGAGGTCCAGAGAAGGAATAATATACAATTATTGCATTTCAGTGAGGTCGATATGTTGATTTATCGACCTGACGAAGCAATATTGACCGAGGGCGTCAGGTCGATAAATCGCCATATTGACCAAAACTGAAATGCAACAATTGCTTTATTATTAAATCTTAAGTTAAATAACGCTGAACGGACACGGAGGTATGGAATATACCCAACGATATCTTTGGTGACTGAAAAATCGCGGACACTGACGTGGACGCGGACACGGATCACGCATCACGGAACCATGGAATAGCGGCCTTACTGTCATTTTTGTACAGTGGTTGATGTTTGAAGCGTCTTTATTTATTCCACTTAGCTGTTTGCTTTACTGTCTCTCTCCCTAGGTGCCATTATTGTTTAAAACGGTTATATTTGTTGTGACGTAACATCGCTGTGACGTATTTCGCCCAGGACATTTCGCCTTAGGCCAGTATTCCATAGGTAAGTGATGCGTGATCCGTGTCCGTGTCCGCGTCCGTATACGTGTCCGGGACGGACACGGAGGTATGGAATATACCCAGTGATATCTTTGGTGAACAATTGCGGACACGGACGCTGACACGGAAACGGAATACGCATCGCGGAACTATGGAATACCGGCCTACTTTTTCTTAAAAGAAAAAATGGCTTATTTTATAATTTTATCTTTTTGAACAATTAATTGCAAACAAATAATAAAACTAGAAACAAATATTCATAAAAAATATTGCATTATTTTCCACCATTTGCGCTTATTAACAAATCAAGAACAATAACATGCGCTCTGAAAATAAAAGGCGCTTACAATAAACATGTCAAAACGAATTCCGTATGGGTAGTCTTGCGGTAGATACACAGATATTGAATATGTACTGAGGAAAACTCATTGTTTTTAAGCTTTAAACCTACATTTTCAGTTAAGAACATATGGAAATATTATACAGGTATCGACCCAATCACGCTCGGGATATTTGTTTACATTCCGTGTAATGTTGCTGTTCAGTAATGCGCATGCGAAAACCGTGCGGCGCTTTTTCCGTAAATAAAATAAAAATCTAATTATTTCAACCTTTTACTTGCTGATCGATTTGAAGGAAAAAGCATGGTTTTTATATATTAATGGGAATATTATCTTTTACTAAATTTGTATAAATGGTCACCATGTATCATTGTGCAACGTGTAAATGAGGGCATCATTTAACAACATTGTATTAAAAACGATGGTTATCATTTTCATTCCAACGTGACCACAGAAAACAAACAGAAATAAACTCTATACTGAACTGTTAATTTTAACTGATATTTTAATTTTCCTAGTATCATTTCTAATATATACAACATTTTTACAGTCAAGCAAGAGCAGCGGCTTTGCGAATTCTGTTGTTTACCCAGGTATTGGCTAAGGCCGGTATTCCATGGTTCCGTGATGCGTGATGCGTGATCCGTGTCCGCGATTTTTCACTCACCAAAGATATCGTTGTGTATATTCCATACATCCGTGTACGTTCCGCGTCCGTCTCCGTGTCCGCGATCTTTTACACACCAAAGATATCGTTGGGCATATTCCGTACCTCCGTGCCGTTCCGCGTCCGTCTCCGTGCCCGCAACGTGGAACGGACACGGAGGTATGGAATATACCCAACGATAACTTTGGTGAGTGTAAAATCGCGGACACGGACGTGGCCACGGACACGGATCACGCATCACAGACAATGGCTGACACTATATAGTCCCAATTTTTGCCTTTTGGGGGCATTAAATGGCTAGTATGGCCTGAAAGGAACATGTTTAGTAAATGACATGCTTTTACTGAAACACTGATAGCAAATTTATGTTTGGAAATCCAGTATATGAAAAAAGGCCCTGGTTTAAGGATGACATATGTAAAACGGTTTTGAAGTTCACACAGAAGTGAAAAAACAGACCACCGGTTCAAGGTGTCAAATCTCTGTTAACTGATGCATGACCCCTACTTTGTTTGCTGGAAATGGACAGTATAAACACTTAGCTTCAAAAGCATGTCAGTTAGCCCTATATCAAATGATACCGGATATGATTGCCAGCCTTTTGAAGCACGCCAGGTTTACTATCGTTTATATAGGAAAGTCTTTTTACAGGTCTTTTACCTATTTTTCCGTATAAACTTTTGAACGTAACAACATGCGACACCGCTTGTACCATCTGCGGCAGTGGCCAATCACTTAATAAAGTGATGGTCTGCTGAACACACTCTCGGCTGCCGTTGACGATGATTGCGTACAGTTTGGTCTGCTGTTGCCGTAGATTACTGAAAGAAATGGTTGTCGAGGATATCTATAAATTCACTTAGAAATGAGCGTCATCTTATTACGCAATTCATTACCAGCTGCTTCAGTATACTTTTCTAGGAACCAAACCTTCAACGTTTTGATAACACGAAAAAGTACTGTAAGTAACAGAGCTTTTTAATGAAAACAATAACGACTGATAATCGCCATTGTAAAAATCGTGCGAAAATATGTTTTTAAAGCATAGTGTTGTAATAACTCTTTACCCGACATTTATTAAGATATATGCAGTCTAAATATTTCAGGAAAATCTGCCCCGCTTTCAAAGCTTATGACTAGTTTTGTATTCATGATATTTTAAAATGTTTTACTCTTGTTTCTTTCTTAGCCAAGAACAAATTCGACCGTATATATCATATACCACACGTCTCGAAAATGACCCGCACATTAAACGCACATGCTACACAAAATGCGATGTATTCGTAGATCACATTTGTTAATAGTTTTAAAAGATTACGTATTATTAAAACAAGAAAAAATCATCGAACAACTTATTTATGCCACAAAGTTTTTTATGACCGATAGATCATCATCATCATCATCATCATCATCATCATCATCATCATCATCATCATCATCATCGTCGTCGTCGTCATCAACAACAATAATTACAACTATAAAAAACAACAACAACAACAAATCTATATAACGATTTATTCAGCTTTCCGAAGAAACGTCTCCATCTACAAAATCAAAAATACAAACAACAATAACAACAACATCAAACATCAACAACTCAAGATATCGCTCAACTATTATTCTTTCGAAGAAGCTTTATGCTTAATTTAAAATATTTATCATTCTGCCGACCTGAATATAAAGAGTATTTATCTAAGATTGCCAAGAGCATGTTCTATGTTCATCTTCAACATACTGTGTTTTAAGTGTTAATATGTATGATGTTGTTAATGCTGCTGCTGTTGCTGCTGGAGATGATAATCCGGTTGATGATGAGGATGAGGATGAATGTCATCCTTACCATCATTCATGATAAAATTACGAAGAAAAGAAAAACGGTTTAAAAGCCAGTGAGTAGATGTGATTATTATCCATCAGTTGACAGAAATTATAAACGCAAATAAACGCAAGTAAATGTCATGTTCGTGTTTTCTTATTTTATGTTGAAATTAAAAGTAAAACTATTTAATAAAAAAAACAGTCATAAAAGTTTATCAAACTATCATTATCGCATCATATTTCCCGGGACATAAAATAGCGTGTGCATAGAATCCAGTTACAAACGAACATTTTCGCGCCGTTCGGCGTTTACAAATTTAGTTAGCCATATTTTGCTGAACACTTCCACATAATATGATTTGTTTTAATAATTACGCAGGAAAACCAGCCTGACTTTATAATAATGATATTTATGTTTTCATCAATGTAATGATGTTCCGTTGATATCAGGCTATAACCATCATCGCGCGTGTCCGGCAAAAACTGATACCGGTTGCGCTAATTGAATCAGTGGTTGGCGACATGTAATCGTAGTTAAAGGACCTCGTGTTTTATGACCACGTTACATAATCCAATTAGCAAGGCACAGATCTTATCATCTTGGGGCGTGATAACGGTCCTTCTGAAGATCAATTGTACACTCAGTAAGAGGTAAAATATGATTGATTTTTGTAGGGTAAAAGTTTTGTAAAGAACTAATGAGATATTAAATATGCTTTAATATTGTCACTGTGTTGCTTAAACCCGAGACATTTTTATTGAATTTTGCGACTCCGAACCAAATTGCAAAATAATAGCCATAGGTTTAAAACATTAAGTTTAAAACAACATTGAATTATTTTTTTGGTAAAATTAAATGATAAAAAAGAAATTAACCTAAAATTGCAGAAATGAAGAAATAAAAACGTTACGAAACAATGTATAGCTTTTTAAAGTAGGTAATATTTTTTGTAACGTAAATAGAAGAGTTTGTTCACTCATTATACTAATATTTTTGTTTCTAAAGCTTGAATAGGTTTTAAATAGTATCAGAAGGGAATTAATTGACAGATAAAGGCAGCGCATTGACAAATATGATTTTTTTATCCGATTATCTCTCTAAGTTTACAAAAATAAAGTTGCGTAAGAATCTAAAAGGCACATTTAACAACAACAATAACAACAACCACTACAGCAGCAGCAGCAACAGCAACAACACTATGAAATTCTAACAATTTAATTCAAAACTAAAGAACAGGAAAAAAAGAAAACGGATGTTTTAAGACGGACATAACTTTTAACTTACATAATATGTTAAATTTTTAACTGCGTTTTTAGATTATCAAAACGTTTTTTTTAGCAATTTGTAAGAATCAGATTTTAAGATTTTGTTTTGTTACTCTATTTTTTAAAGCGACTGAGGGGCTCTGGCCCTATCATACTTAATCACTGTTGAACTTATATCTTGTATATAAAATTTTATTTTGTTGAAAATTTAATGTGCATAAAACGAAAATGTTACAAAAATGTGATATTTTCCTGTGGCTCTAGGTTCTGAAGGCACACAAAATACGCACGCAAAATGTTGACGCAACAACAACAACAATTACAAAATCAAATTGCTGCAAATAAATTCAGCATTAGAAAAAAACAAGCATAAAAAGGAAACGGACGCTTGAGGGAAGGACACGACAATTAACTTGCATAACAAGTTAAACTTTTAAGGGCCATTTGAAAGATTAGATCTCGGTATTTTATTTTGTTACTTTTTTAAGTTACTGAGGGGCCCTTGCGCTATTAAAATTAAGCACCGTTGAGCTTATATTTTGTTATATGTTTTGTTGAAAATTACATGCTTATCAAACGAAAATATTACAAAAGATACGATATTTTCGTGTGACTCTATGTTTTAAATGCACACAAAAAACCCGCACGCAAAATGTTGACACAACGACAACAACATTTCATTACTACAAATAAATTCAGCAACAACAACACCACCATGAAATTCAAACAAGCATGAAAGAAAAGGCATTAAAGAAAACGGACGTTTAGGGACGGATATGACATTTAACTTGTATAATGTGTTTATGAATTTCTACGGGATTTTGCAAATATCTTATCTCGTAGTACATGCCCAGCAAAAAAACAGACTGGCATTGCAGTATTTACCATTGAGTTTACTCTTCTTATTTTCTGGAGTGGGATCAAGAATGAATATCAGACAACATCAGTACCAATCATTTCGTTAAAAAATCGCCGGAAAACGGCTATGTAATTCATGTCACTAAATTTAATATAATTATAAATAAATTCTTGCGATAATATTGGAATACAAAACTTCACATACTTTCATAAAATTAATTGACCCGATATTGAGGGATTATCGGCCATACGTGATACGTGTCTGAATACTTCCTGCTTCCCGCGGCTGTAGAGTGCGCGGCATATATCACAAGTCGTTTGATCACCTGATGCACTGATTAAATCAGTGATTCGGGGACTGGGGCCAGTATATCATGTAATACTAGAGCGTGGCCGGCAGAGGTCCCAGATAGTTAGCGGCATAGATCACACGCGTGTCACCGAACCAGTAAAACAGAACAATGACAAGTACCTTGCGCTTTTAAGGATAATGAATTAACATTATTTGTCTTGATTAGAGCAAATTTAAACAATATGCTTTCTTTACATCTCTACTTTGTGGCTGTGCGCGAAGGTTTTACGAGTATTTCTGAAATGCATATTCTTAATACGCCTTTTTACTAAAACAATAAAGAGACTGTTCGAGTTCTGTATCGTAGATTTAGGATAGCAACACATTTTGATATTTGTGTATACCTCGCCCATTTGCTAAGCGCAGAATTATTAATATTCTAGTCCATATAGCCATAGGCGGATACATAATGGAAAGTGACGGGGTTACCTTAGGCATATTTTCGTTGTTTTTTTTTAATTAAATGTATTTTAAATATTCTATGCAGTTCGCTGTATAATAAGCCGAGACGGACATGATGAATTTACTTAACAAAATGAAAATAGTATATTATTTTTATTACTCAACCCCAAAACAACCGTTTTAGCGAACACATTAACTAAGAACCACCCCCACAAGGATAAATCGATGGAACGGTTTTAGTTAATTTTCGAATGATCAGCATGCATAAACGCTAAATGAAACTGTAAGTTAAATATAATTTGATCGTACATCCACATTTTATTGATTATTTCATTTTATTATTATTTTATTGTCCAATTAAAAATGTTTGCACTACTATCCGCCGAAATGGTTACATGGGATATATGGTTTCCGTAGCTGTGATTTACAGATATTGAATATTCATAATCGGACTACTTGTGATTTGGAAAAATTGGAACCGGACCAGGATAAGTATCTAAACATGTGGCATTATATTGGAAATGCGCAACTCGTGAAAATATAATGCGAATCAGTATTATGTCCCCCGTTAATACTATTAGCCTTTAATAATAATAATAATAATAATAATAATAATAATAATAATAATAATAATAATAATAAACTCTTTATTTTTAGAAGGTTACATATTAAGTTTGAACAAAAGGATGCCAATCTTATTTACAATATGGCCTTCTTAACAAAATATAATAAAATAACAATAACAAGAAAATTCTATAAAAACAACAACATTACATCTAAATTAAAACAAAATATTTGACATTCACAACAGACAGACACTCATTAAAAATATGAGAAATACTATATAAATTAATTAGATCAAGATTGCGACAGATTAAATAGATATTGTTTCAAAAGATGTTTAAAGGAATCGAGTGACTTAACTGAACGTATTGTTATTGGTATACTATTCCACACTTCTCTGCTATAGTAACTGAACGTGTCTTTTAAGTAATTTGTTCGTGGAGTCAATTGTGAGAGATTTTTCCAAGTCGAAGAGCGAAGATTGTATTTATCATTTGTAGAGAATTTCAATAGGTCTGATATATAGCTAGGTGTTTGATTGTTTATGGATTTGAAAACTAGAAGCGCCGCGTGATATTTACATCTGTATTGAAAAGGAATCCATTTCAGTTCTTTGAAAAGAGAGGATGACGGTGTTCGGTAAGATTTGCATAAAACGATGCGAGCAGCCCTTTTCTGAATATTTACTATTTTACTTATCCCAGACTGGTTTCCTTTGCCCCAGACAGTGCAACAATAATCAAAAGAGGACATAATGTAAACATAATAATAAATAATTTTTGTGTCTTGTGTGAGATAATATGAAATTCTTCTCAAAAGAGCAATCTTAGAGTTAAGTTTCAAAGACATTTTGTTTGTCTGAGTTTTCCAAGACATATTATTTTCTATGTAAACACCCAATACTTTTTGGGTTTTAACATTCTCAATATATTTTCCCGATACTGTGAGATGAAGTGGGACTGACTTTTTCAGTTTTTGTCTTGTACCAATAACCATACATTTAGTTTTATCAGGATGTAAAAGCATATTGTTGATAGAACACCATTTTGCAATCAAAACTAAATTATTCTGGAGATCTGCTTCAACATATTGTAAATTGGGTCCTGCTTTGTACAATGTTGAATCATCGGCGTAAAGATCAATATTCATTGACTCGGATAAATATGCTATATCATTAATATATAACAGAAACAAAAGGGGACCTAAAATAGATCCTTGAGGCACACCAGTTGGAATGGGTAGGATATTAGATTTAATAGAACCAACTTTGACCATTTGTGTTCTGTTTGTAAGATAAGATCTAAAGAGTTTAATAGCCTTTTCTGAAAAATGATGAAGGCATAACTTATGTAGCAATATTTCATGATCAACTAGATCAAATGCCTTTCTTAGATCTAAAAATACAGCACCAACAAAATTACCATCATCAACTTCTTTCAACCAAGTATCAACAAGTCTGATAAGAGCTGTATGACACGAATGAGATGTTCTAAAACCGGACTGTTTTACATGAAGTACATTTGTTTTTTTGAAAAACAATTGTAATTGTAAAGCAATATGGCGTTCAAATATTTTAGAAAGAGTAGGCAAGATAGATATCGGACGATAATTATTTGGGTCCTGTTTGCATCCATCCTTATGAATAGGATAAATGCAAGCCTCTTTAATGAGATCAGGGAATACCCCATATTTAATGCTGTTGTTTATAATACCAGCGATTGCTACCGATAAATGATCACCGCAAGATTTCAAAATTTTTGGGCCAATACCGTCAATCCCAGTGGCCTTATTCACATCTAATTTGTCAATTAGTTTTTTAACTTCAAACGGAGTAATAAAATCTATTTCAAATACATATTTGTTTAGTTTCTTGTCAAGCAAATTTTTCAAGTTAGAAAAACTTTCAGCAGAAAAAGTGGTATTTGTTACAATATTTGCAATATTTACAAAATATTCATTTAAAGTATTGAGTATGTCAGCAGGATTATAAATATATTATCAGCGTAAGTCAAAGTCTGAGGTATGGTGATGTTATTATTAGAGTTATTGTTGGTAATGCTTTTAATTGTTTTCCAGAGATAACTAGGGCTTTTATTTTCCTTAATAGCTGTATTATAAAAGTCCTTTTTACACTTTTTAATGACAGACATTGATTTGTTTCTAAGTATTTTGTACTCATTGAAATATCCGTTCTTATGGCATTTATCCCTTTCGCGAATTATAGTCTTTACCTCATCATTAAACCAGGGAGGCGGACACGACCGTTTTATTCGTTTTTCTTTTAATGGTGCATGCTTAGATAAAACGTTAAGAAAAATCTCATAAAAATATCTAACGCTAAATTTGGGTCCGAAATAGTTTCTACAATCTCAATATTTGCCATGATAAGGTCTTGCTGAAATGAAACCTGATCAAAACGTTTAAAAGAGCGATATGTTATTGTTTCATGTATGTTACCTTTGTGATTCTTTCGCGATGTAGATCTTGTAAAACAGATTGGGTAGTGATCACTAACGGAAAAATAGGGTACAAAAACTTCACAAATTACGTCCGCTCGTGATGTATAAATATGATCAATAATAGTTGAACTACTATCAGTGACCCGTGTTGGTTTGTCAACAAGCTGTTTAAGACCATATTTTACGACTGTGCTTTCCCATTTTGAGTTTGAAAGCGAGTTTGATGACGTACAGTAATTTATGTTGACATCCCCTAACAAATGTATTTCTAAATTTTCAAAATCAGCTTTATCTAATTGCTTAGTGTAACAATCTATCCACCCTTGATTTGAATCTGGAGGGCGGTAAAAGAAATTTAATAAGAACGATTTACTGTTAGGGTATTTGATCTCGATCCATATCGATTCAATTCCATTATATTCTAAATCATAGCGACGTGTGTATGGTATTTTATTCGCTATGTATACAACAATACCACCTCCTAATTTACCTAATCTATCATTTCGCTCAAGATGAAAACCCGAGATCATGAGATGTTGGTCATCAATATCAGAGGTAAGAAAGGTCTCACATAGTCCTAGAATATTAGTGGCTTTAGGCTGACTTAAATGATATTTAATTTCGTCAAGTTTAGGTAGAATATGATTAATATTTATGTTTGCTATGTGCAATCCACGTTTATTGTATGTAAACGTGCAAAAAGGAATTTCTGTATTTTCATTTATACCCGTTTCCAAGTTGATATTATTACTGAAAGAAGAAGCATCAATATTTGTCAAGATGGGTAGGTCATTATTAAAAACATTATTAATCGTATTTCTATCTGCAATCGTTTCTGAACTTATTTCTATAAATCTTACGTGCTTGTACAGACACTATTAAAAGGCAACAGCATCGGAGTTGATATTAGTGTTTACAAAAATTATGTGGAAATGCAAAAATTCATTTACTAGCAAAAGTTACGGACACAGTATAACGTTATTGTCACGCGACAGATACCCATCTTAGCGAACTGCGATCCAATGACGTCATCGGTAAACACAAGTTGTTCCCCTTAGATTTTTCCTACCGTGAAATGCGCACCCGAATTTTAGAGAATTAATTCGACCAATTCTCGTGTAAATTGTATCATTTGGTCATAAAACTCTACATTATCACAACGTTGAAGCTATTTATTGGTAATTCAACAAATGAAAAGATTTACCACACTGCAGTTCCGTTTGACAAAATACCATTTCATCCATTAAATATGCATTAAGCTGGAAACGATTTCAAAATAACGATGACGATTCCTTGACTTAATTAAAAAAATCTATTTTTATTTGTGCCATGATACATCAAAACAGCTTTCATGTTCATGATAATTATAATTATTAATGCACGTTCTTTTTACGAATACGACAGTACATGACGTTAATATACATCGGTTCTGTTCGGTTCGCGTTTAAATGAAAATCTTGTATATTATATTTTCATTGTTGTAAGGTTTAGTTCAGGTTCTAACTTATTAATTACTTCCATTATGTAGTTCATACTGAATCAAGAAATGTTTGGAAAAATAAGACTATTCGACAAAAAGGTACAGTATGTCATTCATGAAGGTTTAAATTTTATGTTGGGGTACGCAATATATTGCAACATAGACATCAATTTCTATGTCAAGTTTTTTTTAAATCTCCTTGTTCCGAAAAGAGGCGAGATCTTGAGAGCTCGGTGTTGGATTTCGCTGTTCTCCAAGGAAATAAAAACATAAACTCGATTTACTCCCTTTACAAAAAGATTACATCTTTAATAGTGTACCGGTTTAAGTCAAGGAAGTGTCTCCGGGACCGGGTCCGGACCTCTAGACTTTTGGTCTATATATAGAGTTGTCTCGGGGTCCGGGAAAATTATTGTTATAGATAATATGCAGTTTATGTAATATTTTACTCAAAAAATGTTATTATTAAATTTTATCATCTTATCGAATCATTAAAATATAATTTGGTCATTAAAATTTTTAATTTAAGAATTTTATTTCAGTTTTTAAGACCAAATAATTCGACCTGTATAGCTCGTGGGAAGTATAACCAACGACACTTTCCAACTGCGGTCTAAAGTACTTTAATTGATGAGTGAAGTTGTGATTGCATATTGCGTACATGATCTATCGTGCTTTGTTGTATTGTTGATGATAATTATTGAAAATAAAATATTATTTAATAAATAATTTGATACACAATGAAAATTTGTTTGTGCTTTTATTATGATCCGTCGCTTACTGTTATTGGATTATTATACTAAACAGACCTGTGGAAAACTACAGTTAGCTAGGTATTAATTGTTATTTTCGAAGTGATCATCAAAGATGTCCAGGTGTCTTGATTGGTCCTAATTGGCCTGCTCAAAATATACCGCACAATTGAGTACTTACACCTTAATGTGAAGACAATAAGGGTCGAAGAACAGGCTTTAAATTTAGAGTTAAGCGTCAGTTGTGTTGCGTCAGTGTCAGTGGGAAACTTGGCACAAAAGTTTCATATCGGTGAAAATTTCAGTGATTTTGTTTCGTTAAAAAGTAAAATTAACTTGTATCAAAAACAGAAAAAACGGCTTTTGTTTTTAAAGATAACGTGTCGTAATGTGGATTAAGAATCCATATGATTGCTAAATCAAATACATTTGCTAACAAATCCAGTAATTAAAGGACTCCGATATTCTTTGGGAGGTGTAGATACCTAGCAAAAAGTAATAACACGATCTCTATTGGTCAATGATATCTGCCCCTTTAAGTAATTGACAGGTCACCCCTTGTGCGCGACAATTTGACATTTTTATGACCTGCCGCCTTCAAAATTAATCGCAGGTGACGCATATAACCGTTTCCAAATTGTCATTGTTGTGATAACTATCTGTCAAATTTGCAGTTTTCACTGATTTCGATCAGCAATGTTTTGATAGCGGTACATCTTTCGAATCTTCGATTTCAAATTGATTATTTCAAAGCACGATATTAGTTTGACCACCGTATGTATTGATTTAAATTTCTACCCCCGTATATTATTGTAACTTTGATACTTATATTACTTTTTTAAGTAATAAATATAACACTAATGAATTTAAAATAATGATAAAACGTTTTTTTATTTGTTTAAATTATGAATACGCAGTATGAGGAACATAATTACAGATGAATGAATAATGCATTATATTTCCTATAAAATTGGTAATAATATTTCGAGTAATCCAGGTATTTGGGTCAAAAATAATAATCTAGATAACGATTTATTTAGCTTTCCGAAGATATATCTTCATCTACAAAATCCAAAATAACAAACAACAACAACATAAACAACAACATCAACAACTCAAGATAACGCTTTTTTCTGAGGAAGCACGTCATCAAAAACAACAACAACAATTGCAACAAAAACAACGCCAACAAAATTAATGTAGATAACGCTTGACTTGGCTTTGCGACGAAATGACTTCGTCCACAAAAAAGGGTGTTTCTCATCATATTATGTTCCGTTGCAGCTGTTGCTACTGACGCTGTTGTTGATGATTATTATCATCATCAACATTCATGATTAGAATGATTAGAATGACAAGGAACATAATACGCTTGAAATCATATGGCTTAGCAGGTGAATTTTGAGATAATTCTCAATCAGTCGATAGCAATTATAAACGCAGATATGTTTCAAATTTTTGTAAACATATGTGTTGTGAAATAATTTCAAATAATGCTGTTAATAAACCGGGTTAATAAAAAAGTTAAACTTTAATATTGTGTTACATAAATTAGAAAAGAAGATGAACTCAACTAAAAGCAAATAATCGTGATTAAAGTAAATAAAACAATGGTTGAAACATAATGCCTGCCATTTGGTCGTTTTGTTGAAAATATTATGATCGAATTATAGCGTCATCATTATCATCTTCATCGACAACCGAAACAACAATAATATCTCTAGATTACGCTTTAGTCATATTTTCGAAGAAATATTGATTTCAAATTAGAACGTCACCATAACAAAAAGTAACAAAACTGTGATAGCGCTTAATAATGTTTTCCGAAGAAAACACAAGCTTGAAATATCTGTCAGCATGTAATTTGTTGAGCAAACTTTTTAGAGTATTCATTGTTGATTTTTTCTAAGATTGTCAAAAGCATGTTCTGTGTTCATCCTCAACATTTTGTGTTCTAAATGCCAATATAGTGCTGCTGTTACCTTGACTAATCAAATATTTCATTATTTTACACTCCCGATCTATAATTAAAATTTCCATTGGATAAAAAAATGTTCCCCACTTGGCGATTATCAGCGGCAAACACTTGGCACCGGATGCAGAAGTTGGCGACACGTGATTGTAGGTTAAGGGCCTCGTGTTTTACGACCCTGTTACATAATCTTATTAGCAAGGCAAGGGCATTGTCTGCTTGGGGTTTTATAACTGATTAGGGATTAAATATGCTAAATAATTGTCACAGTGTTGTTTTGACACGACTTTGATAATATTATGATATAGGCATCTCCGACCTGAGAGGTATAAAACATCAAATTAAAAAAATTAAAATAAATATTTGTTACGAAAATGATTGTTAAAAAGAAATAACTTAAAATTGCAAAAGCAAAGAAGAAAAAACATTATGAAACCACGATTATAACACATTCCGAATATTTTATATTTTTGTGAAGTAAATTGAAAATATCAGATTAAGTTCACGCACAATACACTGGTGTTTCATTATTGTTTATAAGACAGTTCTATATAGTTTAAGAAAGGAATTTATTGATATACTCGTAACTAGCAGTAAATTGCAAAATATGGTGTTACATCCGATTTTCACTTCAAGTTGACAGAAAAAAAATGTAACATTTAACTAACACAATGTGTAAAAACTGACTGTCCTTCAAGAGAATCTCTTTTTCTTCTATTTGCAAGCATCAGTCTAAGATCTAGTGATTGTGTTTTGTGTGTAAATCATCTGATATCTGACACAAGGATGATCACGAAAAAACATCACAACGATGATGATGATGCTAAGTATGATCATCATCGTCATCACCTTCCTCATCACATTCATCATCATCATCATCATCATCACTATAATCATCATCACTATAATCATCATCACTATAATCATCATCACTATCATCATCATCATCATCATCATCATCATCATCATCATCATCATCATCATCATCATCATCATCATCATCATCATCATCATCATCACCACCACCACCATCACCACCATCACCACCACCACCACCACCAATCATCGTCGTCGTCATCATCATCGTCATCATCATCAACATTATCCTCGATAAGAAATGCAGATAACGATTAATTCAGATTCCGAAGAAACGTCTTAATCTATAAAATCCCAAATAACAACAACAACAACTCAAGATAACGCTTTATTATTTTTTTTCCGAAAAAAGCTTTATGCTTAAAATATTTATTACTCTGCTAACTTGAATATAAAGAGTATTCATTGTTGAATTTTTTTCTAAGATTGCCAACGGCATGCTCTAGGTTCATGCTCAACGTACTTTCTTTCAAATGTTAATGTGTGCGAAGAAAATTAAAGCGATTTAAAATGAAATGTGAATATGCGTCGATTTAAAATATAGTTACGCAAATAAATGGTATTTTATGTCAAAATTAAAAGTAAAACTAATTAATAAAAACGCATTCTCAGAAGTTGATCAAAATATCATATTCGCATCATATTTCCCGAGACATAAGATATCGTATGCTTAGTGTCCAGTGACCACAGGCAACCTTAACAAATTTAGAAAGCGATTATCAGCATCGCGCGTGTCCGACAAAAACCTGTTACCGGATGCGCTAATTGAATCAGTGGTTGGTGACACGTACTCGTAGTTAAAGGAGATCGTGTTTTATGACCACGTTACATAATCTAATTAGCAAGGCACAGATCTTATCAGCTGGGGGCCTGATAACGGTCCTTTTGAAGATAAAGTGTACTCTAAGTAAGAGGTAAATATGATTTTGTTTTTTAAGGGTAAAAGTGTTGGTAGGAACAGATGATTAATTAAATATGCTCAATAATTGTCACAGTTTTGCTTTCTCCCACGATATTTTATTGACTGGCAACTCCGAACCGAATTGCAAATAAATAGCCCTGTGTCTTACAATTAAGTTTAAAATACATTTTTTTATAAAATGAAATGTTAAAAAGAAATTAACCTAGAAATTGCAGACATGAAAGAAAAAACACTTTATGAAACCATGTTTTAACTTTTTAGACTATTTAAGTTTTTATGTATATCAAAGATATCAGAGTTAGTTCACTCATCATAGAATTATAATGTCGTTAGTGAGGTTTGAACAGGTTCTAAACGGTATTAGAAAGAAATTAATTTACAGATAAAGGCAGTGCATTGACAAATGAGAGTCTATCCGAATACGATCCTAGTTTACAAAGAAAAATAACGTTACGTAGAGATCGAAAAAGCCCATTTTTTTAAATACAACAACACCAACAACACCTACAACAACATGAAATTCGATCATTTAAATTAAACTCGAAATAGACATAAAAGCAAACGGATGTTTTCGGGAAGGTCATAACTATTAACTGACATTATAGATTATCTTAACGTTAAGCATTATATTTGGGTATTTCATTTTGTTACTCCTTTTTAAAGCGGCTGAGGGGCTCAGGTGCTAACATAATCAATCACTTTAGAACTTATATATTGTTATATATTTTTGTTGTTGAAAAAGTCATGTCCACCAAACGAAAATGTTA
>JAZAYU010001075.1:0-46383 GCA_038501625.1 Corbicula japonica | reverse complement strand
AGAGAAATAAACTCTATACTGAACTGTTAATTTCAACTGATATTTTAATTTTCCGAGTATCATTTCTTATTTATACAACATATTTTACAGTCAAGCAAGAGCAGCGGCTTTGCGAATTCTGTTGTTTACCCAGGTATTGGCTAAGGCCGGTATTCCAAGGTTCCGTGATGCGTGATGCGTGATCCGTGTCCGCGATTTTTCACTCACCAAAGATATCGTTGGGTATATTCCATACCTCCGTGAAACACTGATAGCAAATTTATGTATATGAAAAAAGGCCCCGGTTTAATGATGACATATGTAAAACGGTTTCGAAGTTCACTGAAGTGAAAAAACAGACCACCGGTTTCAAGGTGTCAAATCTCTGTTAATTGATGCATGACCCCTACTTTGTTTGCTGGAAATGGACAGTATAAACACTTAGCTTCAAAAGCATGTCAGTTAGCCCTATATCAAAGGATACCGGATATGTTTGCCTGCCTTTTGAAGCACGCCATGTTTACTATCGTTTATATCGGAAAGTCTTTTTACAGGTCTTTTACCTATTTTTCCGTATAAACTTTTGAACGTAACAACATGCGACACCGCTTGTAACAGCCGCGGCAGTGGCCAATCACTTAATAAAGTGATGGTCTGCTGAACACACTCTCGTCTGCCGTTGACGATGATTGCGTACAGTTTGGTCTGCTGTTGCCGTAGATTACTGAAAGAAATAGTTGTCGAGGATATCTATAAATTCACTTAGAAATGAGCGTCATCTTATTGCGAAATTCATTACCAGCTGCTTCAGTATACTTTTCTAGGAACCAAACCTTCAACGTTTTGATAACACGAAAAAGTATTGTAAGTAACAGAGCTTTTTAATGAAAACAATAACGACTCATAATCGCCAAACTACACGACGCCATTGTAAAAATCGTGCGAAAATATGTCTTTAAAGCATAGTGTTGTAATAACTCTTTACCCGACATTTATTAAGATATACGCAGTCTAAATATTTCAGGAAAATCTGCCCCGCTTTTAAAGCTTATGACTAGTTTTGTATTCATGATATTTTAAAATGTTATACTCTTGTTTCTTTCATAGCCAAGAACAAATTCCATCGTATATATCATGAATATCACACGTGTCGAAAATGACCCGCACATTAAACGCACATGCTACACAAAATGCAATGTATTCATATGTATTCATATGACTTAAGTGTTTTTTCATGCTCTACAAAACGAAAAAGTGGACTAGGGGAAAGCAAATGGATCACAATTGTTACTAGTTTTAAAAGATTACGTATTATTAAAACAAGAAAAAATCATCGAACAACTTATTTATGCCACAAAGTTTTTATGACCGATAGATCATCATCATCATCATCATCAACAATAATTACAACAACAAAAAACAACAACAACAACAAATCTATATAACGATTTATTCAGCTTTCCGAAGAAACGTCTCCATCTACAAAATCAAAAATAACAAACAACAATAACAACAACATCAAACATCAACAACTCAAGATATCGCTCAACTATTATTCTTCAGAAGAAGCTTTATGCTTAATTTAAAATATTTATCATTCTGCCGACCTGAATATAAAGAGTATTTATCTAAGATTGCCAAGAGCATGTTCTATGTTCATCTTCTGTGTTTTAAGTGTTAATATGTATGATGTTGTTACTGCTGCTGCTGTTGCTGCTGGAGATGATAATGCGGTTGATGATAAGGATGATGATGAATGTCATCCTTACCATCATTCATGGTAAATTTACGAAGAAAAGAAAAACGGTTTAAAAGCCAGTGAATAGATGTGATTATTATCCATCAGTTGACAGAAATTATAAACGCAAATAAACGCAAGTAAATGTCATGTTCGTGTTTTCTTATTGTATGTGGAAATTAAAAGTAAAACTATTTTATAAAAAAAAAAAACGTATTTCCCGAGACATAAAATAGCGTGTGCATAGAGTCCAGTTACAAACGAACGTTTTTGCGCCGTTCGGCGCTTTACAAATCTAGTTAGCCATATTTTGCTGAACACTTCCACATAATATGATTTGTTTTAATAATTACGCAGGAAAACCAGCCTGACTTTATAATAATGATATTTATGTTTTCATCAATGTAATGATGTTCCGTTGATATCAGGCTATTAACTTCATCGCGGGTGTCCGGCAAAAACTGATACCGGTTGCGCTAATTGAATCAGTGGTTGGCGACATGTAATCGTAGTTAAAGGACCTCGTGTTTTATGACCACGTTACATAATCCAATTAGCAAGGCACAGATCTTATCATGTGGGGGCGTGATAACGGTCCTTCTGAAGATCAATTGTACACTCAGTAAGAGGTAAAATATGATTGTGTTTTGTAGGGTAAAAGTGTTGTAAAGAACTAATGAGAGATTAAATATGCTTTATTATTGTCACAGTTATGCTTTAACCCGAGACATTTGTATTGCATTTTGCGACCCCGAACCAAATTGCAAAATAATAGCCATAGGTTTAAAACATTAAGTTTAAAACAACATTCAATTATTTTTTGGTAAAATTAAATGAAAAAAAAAAATTAACCTAAAATTGCAGAAATGAAGAAAGAAAAACGTTATGAATGAATGTATAGCTTTTTAAAGTATGTAATATTTTTGTAACGTAAATAGAAGAGTTTTTTTCACTCATTATACTAATATTTTTGTTTTTAAAGCTTGAATAGGTTTTAAATAGTATCAGAAGGGAATTAATTGACAGATAAAGTCAGCGCATTGACAAATATGATTTTTTATCCGATTATCTCTCTAAGTTTACAAAAATAAAGTTGCGTAAGAATCTAAAAGGCACATTTAACAACAACAACAATAACAACCACTACAGCAGCAGCAGTAGCAGCAACAACAACAACAACATGAAATTCAAATTGCTGCAAATAAATTCAGCATTAGAAAAAAACAAGCATAAAAGGAAACGGACGCTTGAGGGAAGGACACGACAATTTACTAGCATAACAAGTTAAACTTTTAATGGCCATTTGAAAGATTAGATCTCGGTATTTTATTTTGTTACTTTTTTAAGTTACTGAGGGGCCCTTGCGCTGTTAAAATGAATCACCGTTGAGCTTATATTTTGTTATATGTTTTGTTAAAAATTACATGCTTATCAAACGAAAATGTTACAAAAGATACGATATTTTCGTGTGACTCTATGTTTTAAATGCACACAAAAAAAACCCGCACGCAAAATGTTGACACAACGACAACAACATTTCATTACTACAAAATAAATTGAGCAACAACAACACCACCATGAAATTCAAACAATTAAATTCAGCATGAAACAAAAGGCATAAAAGAAAACGGACGTTTAGGGACGGACATGACATTTAACTTGTATAATGTGTTTATGAATTTCTACGGGATTTTGCAAATATCTTATCTCGTAGTACTTGCCCAGCAAAAAAAAACAGACTGGCATTGCAGTATTTACCATTGAGTTTACTCTTCTTATTTTCTGGAGTGGGATCAAGAATGAATATCAGACAACATCAGTACCAATCATTTCGTTAAAAAATCGCCGGAAAACAGCTATGTAATTCATGTCACTAAATTTAATATAATTATAAATAAATTCTTGCGATAATATTGGAATACAAAACTTCACATACTTTCATAAAATTTATTGACCCGATATTTAGGGATTATCGGCCATACGTGATACGTGTCTGAATACTTCCTGCTTCCCGCGGCTGTAGAGTGCGCGGCATATATCACAAGTCGTTTGATCACCGGATGCACTGATTAAATCAGTGATTTGGGGACTGGGGCCAGTATATCATGTAATACTAGAGCGTGGGCAGCAGATGTCCCAGATAGTTAGCGGCATAGATCGCACGCGTATCGCCGAACCAGTAAAACAGAACAGGGACAAGTACCTTGCGCTTTTAAGGATAATGAATTAACATTATTTGTCTTGATAAGAGCAAATTTAAGCAATATGCTTTCTTTACATCTCTACCTTGTGGCTGTGCGCGAAGGTTTTACGAGTATTTCTGAAATGCATATTCTTAATACGCCTTTTTACTAAAACAATAAAGAGACTGACTTTTCGAGTTCTGTATCGTAGATTTAGGATAGCAACACATTTTGATATTTGTGTATAAATCGCGTATTTGCTAAGCGCAAAATAATTAATATTCTAGTCCATATAGCCATAGGCGGATACATAATGGAAAGTGACGGGGTTACCTTATATTTAATAGGCATATTTTCGTTTTTTTTTAAATTAAATGTATTTTAAATATTCTATGCAGTTCGCTGTATAATAAGCCGAGACGGACATGACGTATTTACTTAACAAAATGAAAATAGTATATTATTTATTACTCAACCGCAAAACAACCGTTTTAGCGAACACATAAACTAAGAACTACCCCCACAAGGATACATCGATGGAACGGTTTTAGTTAATTTTCGCATGATCAGCATGCATAAACGCTAAATGAAACTGTAAGTTAAATATAATTTGATTGTACATCCACATTTTATTGAATGTCCAATTAAAAATGTTTGCACTATTATCCGCCGAAATGGCTACATGGGATATATGATTTCCGTAGCTGTGATTTACATATATTAAATCGTCATAATCGGACTACTTGTGTTTTGGAAAAATTGGAACCGGACCAGGATAAGTATCCAAACATGTGGCATTAAATTTTGACATGCACAACTCGTGCAAATATAATGCGAATCAGTATTATGTCCCCCGTTAATACTATTAGCCTATAAATCTTACGTGCTTGTACAATGACGCTATTTAAAGGCAGCACCATCGGAGTTGATATTAGAGTTTTCAAAAATTATGTGGAAATGCAAAAATTCATATACTAGCAAAAAGTACGGACACAGTATAACGTTATTGTCACGCGACAGATACCCATCATAGCGAACTGCGATCAAATGACGTCATCGGTAAACACACGATTTTTCCTACCGTGAAATGCGGACCCGAATTTTAGAAAATTAATTCAACCAATTCTCGTGTAAAATGTATCATTTGGTCATAAAACGATTTCTTTATATTCAGAATAACATATTAAGTAAATTTAGTACAAAATTTACAAAAGTTAGTATTCATTTGCCAGTTTTTCTTTAAATATTCTTCAGCCATTTGTAAGCATGAAATTGGAAACGAAGACATTACATTGTCAGTTGGAAAACAACAACTACTTTTTGAACAATCATATTTTATTCCACATCTTTATAATACGAAGATTTTATGCCTGACAAATAGTGATCACGTTAATCTTAAACATTGTCATAATAACGATGATGATGATGATGATGATGATGATGATGCACCACATTCCAAAAATTACATCATTTACACGCTTCTATACCTTTATGATTGTCGCCCGAAGGCAACCTCAATATTTATCTCTACATTATCGCGACGTTGAAGCTATTTATTGGTAATTAACAAATGAAAAGATTTACAACACTGCAGTTCCGTTTGACAACATACCATTTCATCCATTAAATATGCTTGAAGCTGGAAACGATTTCAAAATGACGATGACGAATATCTGACTTAATTTAAAAAAAATCTATTCTTCTTTGTGCCATGATACATCAGAACAGCTCGCATGTTCATGATAATTATAATTATTAATGCTCGTTCTTTTTACGAATATGTCAGTACATGACGTTAATATACATCGGTTTTGTTCGGTTCGCGTTTAAATGAAAATCTTGTATATTATATTTTCATTGTTGTAAGGTTTAGTTCAGGTTCTAACTTATTAATTACTTGCATTATGTAGTTCATACTGAAACAAGAAATGTTTGGAAAATAAGACTATTCGACAAAAAGGTACAGTATGTCATTCATGAAGGTTTAAATTTTATGTTGGGGTACGCAATATATTGCAACATAGACATCAGTTTCTATGTCAAGTTTTATTTAATCTCGCTGTTCCGAAAAGAGGCGAGATCTTGAGAGCTCGGTGTGGGATTTCGCTGTTGTCCAAGGAAATAAAAACATAAAAACTCGATTTACTCCCTTAACAAAAAGATTACATCTTCAATAGTGTACCGGTTTAAGTCAAATTATAAAACAACAACACGTTTATAAAATGTCGGGGTTGAAATAAAGAAGTGCAAGTGACTCTTAAATTCAAGCGTGTGTTAAATGTGTTTTAATTTAAATGTGTGTTCATACAATTATGTAGTCAAACTTTTATTTCTAGGTATTATGCGATTCACAATCAACAAGCTGTGATGTCTTCGTGATGTCTTAACAAAACTACAACAATTAGAAAAAACATAAATCAACCCACAAATGTTGTAGTACTTTGAATAAGCCTTAGTTTAGTGGCAAATTGATGCCCGTCTTACAACAATTACTGAGTTAAAGTGTTGGAACGGTCTTTAAATTGTGCCGAGCTAAAATTTAAACTAAATAGCACGTCACTGAAAGAATATTGCCTTGCATAAACGGCCCTGAGGTGTCAAGATAACGGATGCTATATACTTTTAAAATATTATTAGTTAACTAAACCTCACGTTAAATAGGAAATTATGTGCGGGCTCATTTAATAAACTCAGCTTCTTAATTTCAAACAGTTTTGTACAGTGTATATTTCTCTTTATAAAGTTTAGACGGGTCGCAACCTTCACGCGCGCCGACTTCATGTGTCAAAATTACTTTTTGATATCATATATATGAAAAGGGGAATGCAATAATGAACGCACTTTTTAAAATGAAACTCGGGGGAAAAACGACAAAATTTATGTCGTTTATGTTCAACGAATAAATAATGTGATTTTTTTAAAACGTTACGTATACTTCACAACCAAAAATGATAGATGTTGTACTGAAATAAAAAAGGATCGGTAATCAGTTTGTTGTAGAAGTATCATTCGTAGAATAAAATTCAAGGATTCAAATGCCGGTTTCCAATAAAGATGGGAATTTTTTTATATTAGAATATGGTTGCATATCCAATTAAGATTACTGTTTGTAATTTTGCGTAAAAGCCCAAGCCGTAATTAAACATATAAAAAATGTTTAGCCAAGATTTGTTTCTTATTGACGGGTTTTGTTTTTAAAGATAACGTGTCGTAATGTGGATTAACTAACACATCCAGTAATTAAAGGACTCCGATATTCTTTGGAAGGTGTAGATACCAAGCAAATCTCTATTGGTCAATGATATCTGCCCCTTTAAGTAATTGACAGGTCACCCTTGTGCGCGACAATTTGACATTTTTATGACCTGCCGCCTTCAAAACTAATCGCAGGTGACGCATATAACCGTTTCCAAATGGTCATTGTTGTGATAATTATCTGTCAAATGTGCAATTTCAATCAGCAATGTTTTGATAGCGGTACATATTTCGAATGATCGATTTCAAATTGATTATTTCAAGGCATGATATAAGTTTGACAACTGTATGTATTGATTTACAGTTCTACTCCCGTATATTATTGTAACTTTGATACTTATATTACTTTTTAAGTAATAAATATAACAAAACACTAATGAATCTAAAATAATGATAAAACGTTTTTTACTTGTTTAAATTATGAATATGCAGTATGATGAACATAATTATAGATGAATGAATAATGCATTATATTTCCTATAAAATTGGTAATAATATTTCGAGTTATCCTGGTATATGGGTACATAAGTATAACTTTACTACTCATTCGCATCCTTTACATAAAATATGGACAATAAAAGTTTAATCTAACTGTAATTTGTATGAAAATTGAAACATTACAGTAATGACTGATTATCTCACCAAAATTTTTAATTTAAAATGATCATATTCAAATAAAACCAAACCTCAATTTCATCATCATCAGCACAACCACCACCAACAACTACAACAACTCTTAATTTTGATTTTCAAATAACCGTTTTCGTCCGTAGACAGTTTGCTGGTAATATAGTGCTTACGCCATCATCATCATCATCATCATCATCATCATCAAAAAAATCTTGATAACGATTAATTTAGCTTTCATCTACAAAATCCAAAATAACAAACAACAACAACATCAACATATACAACAACATCAACAACTCAAGATAACGCTTTTTTCTGAGGAAGCACGTCATCAAAAACAACAACAAGAAC
This sequence comes from Corbicula japonica, assembly GCA_038501625.1. Classification (NCBI taxonomy): domain Eukaryota; kingdom Metazoa; phylum Mollusca; class Bivalvia; order Venerida; family Cyrenidae; genus Corbicula; species Corbicula japonica. The sequence goes on along the minus strand of JAZAYU010001075.1, from coordinate 38,247 downwards.
AACAATTACAACAAAAACAACGGCAAAAAAATGTAGATAAGGCTTTACTTGGCTTTTCGACAAAATGACTGCGTCCACAACAAAGCGTGTTTCTCATCATATTATGTTCCGTTGCAGCTGTTGCTACTGATGCTGTTGTTGATTATTATTATCATCATCAACATTCATGATTAGAATGATTAGAATGACAAGGAACATAATACGCTTGAAATCATATGGCTTAGCCGGTGAATTTTGAGATAATTCTCAATCAGTCGATCGCAATTATAAACGCAGATATGTTTCAAATTTCTGTAAACATATGCGTTGTGAAATAATTTCAAATAATGCTGTTAATAAACCGGGTTAATGAAAAAAAGTTAATCTTTAATATTGGGTTACATATATTAGAAAAGAAGATGAACTCAACTAAAAGCAAATAATCGTGATTAAAGTAAATAAAACAATGCTTGAAACATAATGCCTGCCATTTGTTCGTTTTGTTGAAAATATTATGATAAAATTAAAGCGTCATCATTATCATCTTCGTCGACAACCGAAACAACAATAATAACTGTAGATTACGCTTTAGTCATATTTTCGAAGAAATATTGTTTTCAAATTAGAACATCATCATAAACAAAAAGTAACTAAACTGTGATAGCGCTTAATAATGTTTTCCGAAGAAAACACAAGCTTGAAATATCTGTCATCATGTAATTTGTTGAGCTAAATATTTAGAGTATTCATTGTTGATTTTTTCTAAGATTGTCAAAAGCATGTTCTGTGTTCATCCTCAACAAAGTGTGTTCTAAATGCCAATATAGTGCTGCTGTTATCTAGACTAATCAAATATTTCATTATTTCCCGATCTATAATTAAAATTTCAATTGGATAAAAAAATGTTCCCCACTTGGCGATTTTCAGCGGCAAACACTTGTCACCGGATGCGCTAATTAAATCAGAAGTTGGCGACACGTGATTGTAGGTTAAGGGCCTCGTGTTTTACGACCCTGTTACATAATCTTATTAGCAAGACAAGGGCATTGTCTGCTTGGGGTTTTATAACTGATTAGGGATTAAATATGCTAAAAAATTGTCACAGTGTTGTTTTGACACGATTTTGATAATATTATGATATAGGCATCTCCGAACTGAGAGGTATACAACATCAAATTAAAAAAAAAAAAATATTTGTTTCGAATGATTGTTAAAAAGAAATAACTTAAAATTGCAGAAACAAAGAAAAACAACATTATGAAACCACGATTATAACATCTTCCGAATATTTTATATATTTGTGAAGTAAATTGAAAATATCGGTAACAGTTAGTTCACTCACAATACACTAGTGTTTCATTATTGTTTTTCAGCGGGTTCTATATAGTGTAAGAAAGGAATTTATTGAGATACTCGTAACTAGCAGTACATTGCAAAATATGGTGTTATATCCGATTTTCACTTCAAGTTGACAGAAAAAATATTACATTTAACTTACACAATGTTTAAAAAATAACTGTCCTTCAAGAGAATCTCTTTTTCTTCTATTTGTAAGCATCAGTCTAAGATCTAGTGATTGTTTTTTGTATGTAAATCTTCTGATATCTGACACAACGATGTTATGCCTGACATAATGATCACGAAAAAATAAATCGCCACGATGATGATGATGCTGAGTATGATCATCATCATCATCATCATCATCATCATCATCATCGTCATCGTCATCGTTACTCTGCTTACTTGAAAATAAAGAGTATTCATTGTTGTATTTTTTTTATAAGATTGCCAACGGCATGCTCTAGATTCATGCTCAACATACTTTGTTTCAAATGTTTATGTGTGCGGTTGGTTTTGCTGCTGCTGCTTCTGCTGCTGATGATGATGATGTGGGTAATGATGAGTATATTGATGAATGTCATCATCACCATCATTCATGATACAAAAAAAACGAAGAAAATAAAAGCGGTTTAAAATGAAATGTGAAGATGTGTCGATTGAACATATAGTTACGTAAAATAAATGCTATTTTATGTCAAAATTAAGAGTAAAACTGATTAATAAAAACGCATTCTCAGAAGTTGATCAAAATATCATATTCGCATCATATTTCCCGAGACATAAGATATCGTATGCTTAGTGTCCAGTGACCATAGGAACGTTTACATGAAGTTCGTCAACCTTAACAAATTTAGAATGCGATTATCAGCATGATGCGCGTGTCCGACAAAAACCTCTTACCGGATGCGCTAATTGAATCAGTGGTTGGCGACACGTACTCGTAGTTAAAGGAGATCGTGTTTTATGACCACGTTACATAATCTTATCAGCTGGGGGCCTGATAACGGTCCTTTTGAAGATCAAGTGTACTCTCAGTAAGAGGTAAAATATGATTTTGTTTTTTTAGGGTAAAAGTGTTGGTAGGAACAGATGATAAATTAAATATGCTCAATAATTGTCACAGTTTTGCTTTAACCCACGATATTTTATTGACTTTGGCAACTCCGAAACGAATTGCAAATAAATAGCCCTGTGTCCTACAATTAAGTTTAAAATACATTTTTTATAAAATTAAATGTTAAAAAGAAATTAACCTAGAAATTGCAGAAATGAAAGAAAAAACACCTTATGAAACCATGTTCTAACTTTTTCGACTATTTTAGTTTTTATGTATATCAAAGATACCAGAGTTAGTTCACTCATCATAGAATAATAACGTTAGTGAGGTTTGAACAGGTTCTAAACGGTATTAGAAAGAAATTAATTTACAGATAAAGGCAGTGCATTGACAAATGAGTTTCTATCGGATATCCGAATACAATCCTAGTTTACAAAGAAAAATAACGTTACGTAGAGATCGAAAAAGCCCATTTTTTTAAATACAACAACACCAACAACACTAACAACAACATGAAATTCGATCATTTAAATTAAACACGAAATAACAGGCCTAAAAGAAAACGAATGTTTTAGGGAAGGGCATAACTATTAACTGACATTATAGATTATCTTAACGTCTCTTCTTCCATTTGTAAGCATTAGATTTGGGGATTTCATTTTGTTACTCTTTTTTTAAAGGGGATGAGGGGCTCAGGCGCTAACATAATCAATCACTTTTGAACTTATATATTGTTATTTTTTTTTTTTTTGTTGAAAATGACATGTCCACCAAACGAAAATGTTACAAAAGATGTGATATTTTGTGTGGCTCTAGGTTCTGAATGGACAGAAACAAAATACGCACGCAAAATATTGACGCGACAACAATAACAACAGCATTTAATTAAAAAAAAATATTCAGCAATGAAAGAACATGACATTTAACTTGCATGCGTTAAAATTTTAAAGTGCCTTTTAAAGATAATCTAAACGTTTCTTCTGCCATTTGTAAGCATTAGATGTGGGGATTTTGTTTCGTTACTTTTATAAAGTAACTAAGGGGAAAGGGCGCTATTATAATTAAGCGATGCTGAACTTATATTTTGTTGAAAACGACATGCGCATCTAACTAAATAGGTTACATATGATGTGATATTTTCGTCTGGCTCTGGGATTAAAATGCACAAAAAACGCACGCAAAAAAAGACGCAACAACAACAACAAAATTACGTTTCTACAATTTAATTCAGCACTATTGTAAATGGCCAAGTCAAACTTTTGCTGATTTGCCAAAAAAGATGAATGAATTAAAGAACAAGCATCAAAGGAAATGGATGTTTTATGGTCGGACATGACTGACATACTGTGATGATGATGATGATGATGATGATGATGATGATGATGATGCACCGTATTCCAAAATTATTTACATTATTTACACGCTTCTGTACCTTTTTGTTTGTCGCCCGAAGGCAACCTCAATATTTATCTCTACATTACCACAACGTTGAAGCTATTTATTGGTAATTCAACAAATGAAAATATTTACAACACTGCAGTTCCGTTTGACAAATTACCAATTCATCAATTAAATATGCGTGAAGCTGGAAAAGATTCAAAATGACGATGACGATGATTTGACTTAAAGATTAAATAATCTATTCTTTTCTTCTTTGTGCCATGTTAATCAGAACAGCTCGCATGTTCATGATAATTATAATTAATAATGCTCGTTATTTTTATGAATATGTCAGTACATGACGTTAATATACATCGGTTCTGTTTGGTTCGCGTTTAAATGAAAATCTTGTATATTATATTATCATTGTTGTAAGGTTTTTCAGGTTCTAACTTATTAATTACTAGCTTTATGTAGTTCATACTGAAACAAGAAATGTTTGGAAAAATAAGACTTTTCAACAAAAAGGTACAGTAAATGATTACTGAAGGTTTAAATTTTATGACGGGTTACGCAATATTTCGCAACATGGACATCAGTGTCTATGTCAGGTTTTATTAAATCTTGCTGTTCCGAAAAGAGGCGAGAGCTTGAGGGCTCGGTTTGGGATTTTTTTGCTGTTCTCCAAGGAAAAAACCTATAAAAACTCGATTCACTCCCTTGACAAAAATATTACATCTTGAATAGTGTACCGTTTTAAGTTAAATTATAAAACGACAAAACAGTTATAAAATGTCGGGATTGAGTTAAGAAGTGCGCTGTAACTCTTAAGTTTAAGCCTTATTAAAATATGTGTGTTGATAATTTTTAGTATATACAATTATATAGTCAAACTATTATTTCTAGGTATTATGCGATTCACAATCAACAAGCTGGGATGTCTTAACAAAACTACAACAACTACCAAAACATAAATCAACCCGCAAACGTTGTAGTACTCTGACTAAGCATTTGATTCGTTTCGTTTATTGGCAAATTGATGCCCGTCTTACAACAATTTCTGAGTTAAAGTGCCGGAACGGTCTTAAAATTGTGCCGAGCTAAAATTTAAACTAAATAGCATTTCACTAAAACAATATTGCATTTGCATAACCCGCCCTGAGGTGTCAAGATAACGGATGCTAAATACGTTAAAAAATACTAAAAGTTAACAAAAACTGACGTTAAATAGGAAATTATGTGCTGGTGTATTTAATATACTCAATTTTATTAATTTCGCATGGCAGATGGTAAAGGCGACGTTCATCCACAGTTTTTTTTAGTGTTCTACATGTAATATCGAAAGCTCGATTTTAATAAGAATTTGCAAAGAAAGTAATTTTAATGGTTTTGAGGTTCTATGTCACTTTCTATTGTTACTTTCAAAAATGGTGCATAACTATCTAAAAAAAATAACGAAACAAATAATAGAGAGAAAATTATTTATAAATTTAAAATATTATTATTTCTTCTGCGTTTGTCAAAAAATAATACAAGATATGATACACAAAGGTTGATGATGAAAATGCCTTTACACAAAACTAACATTTTGAAAAACTCGCACACATTTATTTCATTCTTAAATTACTCAATAAATGTTCTCCTTAAATATATAAGTTCATACTTTTCTGATTTCAACAGTGCCTATGCATTTATTACATTTAAATACATTTGTATATCCTCATGTGTTAACTGAAGGGACTTTTATGACTGGTCACGCAATGTTACGTAACCTTATCTAAGGACATCCGTTTTTAGCGACGGCTATTATTAAATCTCGCCGGTTTCAAAATCTTTTGTGGAAATTAACCGATCATGTCGGTTTACACTTTGATATTGGCTTTTATCATTTTATTTAATGATCGAAATGTTTTTTGTAGAATTGCAAATATATATTCTGATGTTTCTTGCTACTAAATACAATTTTCACAATATTAAATGTAAAATAAGTCAGTGTTAATAAGTGATCGGGCTTTATTGTGTTCGTTGTGTTTTCCTGTTTTATCATATTATTATTTGAAAATATTATTACTTCGTTAAAAAAATTAACCATTCTAGCACTTTGTGATCTTTATATGTCCAGTTGCTTATTAAGATTTTTGATTGTTGGTTAGTTTTAATAGTACATAATAATTGAAATGTTGTTGTTGTCGATTTTGATCGCCTTCTTCGTTTAAAGTCTGACAAATATTTCTAAGCTTTACGGAAATTACAGTAACAGTTTATAACTTACATCATCATCATCATCATCATCATCATCATCATCATCATCATCATCATCATCATCATCATCATCATCATCATCAATACATGCAACACATATTCACCCGCAGATGATGATATACTTCGATTATGCACCTGATTCAAAAACTGTCTTTCCGCTGCTAAGTTAGTTCCGCGCATTTAATAAATATCAGCTGCTCAACAGACCCCATCACAGATTGGTCAGTTTTTTTTGATGTCAACGCCAATGAACCCTCAATTTTATGCACAACAAACCCCTTATTATAACAACATGGCGTCGGGCAGTTCACCTGTATTCTCACAAAATATGACGCAAAATCCAACCACGGACTGTTTACAAACAATAATCCAGCGTCTTGATAGCATGGACAGTAAACTCTCTCAATTAAACAAGATTCAGTCAAGTGTTTCAATCATAACTGAGCGATTGTCCTCGATGGAGTCAAATATTAGGGACATCGAACAAAGCCATTCATTTGTCAGTAGTCAATATGATGGATTATATACAACATCAAATCTGCACACGTGATATTGGATTTTTAAAAAAGGAAGTGAATTCGTTAAAACTTGAAAATAATAGCCTGAAATCCATGGTTGAAAATGCTAATGAAAGTGTTATTGACCTCAAATGTCGCTCTATGCGGGATAACTGTTTGTTCTGGGGTATACCGGAAGGGCCGGGGTATATTGCGTTTACACCCAGCGGTACTGAACCTAGCGAGACCCCTTTAGTCACTGACCCATCCATGGATACAGCTGCAAACCCCTCAACCCAAGGACCGGGTAATAAGGCGCCTACATCCGGCGGTACCGGAAATAGCGAACCTAGCGAAACCCCTGGAGATACTGAATCTTCAGCATCGTCATATGCTGCAGCCGTAACCCATAGACTGACCCATGATCGCGGTGAAACTTTCAGCGAAAACTGTGAGTCTAAAGTGTTTGACTTTTGCAAATCTATTCTGCTCATAAAAAACCCAGAAAGTATTATTCGTATTAGTAGAGCACATAGAGTTGGGGTCTACAATGCCTTAAAAACCCGCCCCATAGTTGCCAAATTTGTGGACACAAAATCCAAAATGATTGTAATGGCTGCTGTTAAACGCCTCAAACTGGACCATAGAGGACCAAATGTCACAGATCAGTACCCCCAAGAAGTAAATGAGCGTAGGAGGCAGTTAATCCCAATCATGAAAGAGGCAAGACGCGACGGTCAGCGAGCCAACTTAGTACGTGATAAACTTTATATAAACAATAAGTTATATACTGGTGAAATATTGCCTCAATCTTCATCATCTACAAAACCGATGTATAAACTCCCTGAGTCATCAAATAGGATAGCGGCTCAAAGGCATCTTGGAGCGTCTCAAACGGCTACACCGAGATCATTAGCGGCAGACAAAGCTACCGCACATCCGGCGACGGCCACGTCACGGCCACTTCCGGTGAACACGGAGCCACTACTTGCGACAACTAGGGATCTACCCACAGCGTCGACGACATTAATCACTGATAGTAGAGAAAAATGTTTTGACAATCTCCGCATAGGTTCATGGAATATTGAAGGTTTAAAGTCGTGTGTTCATGATTTTGACTTCTTACAAATTGTTAAAAAATATAACATACTTTTTCTTTGTGAAACCTGGCTAAAAGATGACGACACTATTAATATCGAAGGTTATTATTCAGTTTCAATACCGAGGCCTGAAAGCAATTCGTCTAGACGTGGTCACGGTGGTGTTCTATTATTAATAAAATCAAAGCTCTTACAGGGATTAACGGTTTGTGAAACAGACAATAGCGGAGTAATTTGGATTAAAGCAAGCAAAACTGTTTTTGATATGAAAAACGATGTTTATATGTGTTTTGTATATATTCTCCCCAGTAATTCGTTTTATTATTTATCTCATGATAAAGGGTTTTTCAAATTAATTGAAAGAGGTATAAGAAAATATAGTGACCTTGGGTTTGTGTGCGTTATGGGTGACATGAACTCTCGCACAGGTGAACGGTCCGATATTTTGTCAAGCACGGATGATTTTAATAAATTTATCCCAACAATTGACAACAAGAAATATCTTTAAAAAAGATAAACGGCGTTGATGGAAAAGATTTATATATACATGTATATAAGAAAGAAAGAAACACAGAGAGGCAATGCAGACAAAGTTTAGTTATTTTATTTTATTTGTTATAGCTGTTGACGAACCCTCCCGACCTTCTTAGTATGACTTAGAGATTAAGCGACCGAATCATGACAACTCATAAATTTATTGAAAGTGTCTTAAAAAAAATGTTGAAGCTGTTGCAACAATTTCATATAGTGATAACAAGTCGATTAAAGAAGCAAAATATTCAGTTTCAATAAAATACCTCGTGTAGAGTGAGAATTCAAAATGAATAAATGTCCTTGAAATTTAATAAATATAAATAATAACAGCCTGTTACAAGAGCGAAATCTACCAACTTTTACGTATATGAAGTTTAAAAAAAGGGTCCGTCCTGAGTATTGAACCCGGGGCCTCCGCTTTGAGAGGCGAGAGTGTTAGCCACTACACTACAATGAACTTGTCTTACGAACTTGAAATTAACAATCAGTATCTAAGGAACTAGAAGGAACCAGTAAGAACTAGGAATATCTACACTTCTCTTTCCTTTTACACTGTGTATTGTATGCAAGTGACACCCAAGAATATTCCATATAATATTGTATTTCAGCCATCACTATTGACTTAACTGGTTACATAAATCGTAAATATGTTTTTCCTCCAATACAACACCCACTAACAACCAATCTAATTAATCTATTTGATTTTTCCTCTGCATAATAATAAAATCCCACTAGATACCTCTCCAGCCTGCTAGATGCCTCTCTGGTGAAAATAGCTACCAATCGAAATAGTTTATTTCATTTTCCCTCTGCATAATAAGAGAATACGAGTAATATTTACAACATTTCATTGGTCGAAAAACTAGGTCAAAAGTGAGCTTAGACAGCTAAATGATACGAGTCACTACCATAATATACCTGTTAGGCACTCCTTTGATAAATGTATTAATACTTCTGGGATAAAACTTATTGATTTATGTTTAAGCAGTAAAATTGTAATTGTTAACGGACGTTGTGGTGACGATTGTCATATTGGTAATTTTACAAATTATGCCAGTAACGGTAATAGTGTTATTGATTACGCATTAGTATCTACAGATTTGTTTCCCTTTATTGAAAATTTTCATGTGCATGAATTACAAAGGTTTTCGACACACGTACCAATTGAGATCGTTTTCAAAATGAATACAAACATAATTAAAAATACTTCTAAAAAGTCTGAATACATTAAATTTGACTGGAACAGTGACAGTGTTTTTATGTTTAAAAATAATATCTTAACATGTGTTGATGAATTAAATGATATTGTAAATGGTTTAGTATATGAAAACCACAATATCGACGATAGCATAGATAGAATGTCAACGCTGATATATGAAAAAGCATTTGAAGCTGGTGGTAAGAAAATAATTAAAAATCATTCTGTAAAATCGCCTCGTAAATTTAAAAATCCTTGGTTTAATAACGAATGTGAAGAAGCGCGTCGTGAATTTCGTTCGGCTAACAAATTATATAGGAAGAGTAGAACTGAGTATAATAGAAATATTGTTGTAAATAAACGTTTACAGTTTCAACGTATTGTTCGTATAGCTAAACATCGTTATGATATTAAACAGAAAGAGAAATTACATGAAATGTCACATTCGCAACCACAACACTGTTGGGCCGAAATTAAGAAATTTAGAAAAAATAAAACAGTAGATAATAGTATTAATAAAAACGATTTCCTTGACCATTTTAAACATTTATTTACCGGCGATATGTTTAGTAATGACAATGTTGATAATGACATAAATATTGATAGCGAAGTTTATGTAGAACAACTTAATTGTAATTTTTCTGAAGACGAAGTACTTAAAGCTATTAGTTCATTAAAAAGGGGTAAGAGTAGCGGTATTGATAATCTAACACCTGAAATGTTTATTGAATGTAAAGCAGCTTTTGGATAGCCTTGGCTACTCATACTTGTTTGAACTGAATATCGTTTCTCAGTTACAAATTGATACCGTTGTTAGGCGACTATTTGATATTTACCTTCAAAGTTGGTATGAAAATTTAAGAAATTCACCAAAACTTGATTGTTATGCAACGTTTAAACACAATTTCAACTTAGAACCTTACATCAAATGTATAAATAACAAAAAACTTAGAATTATTTTGACTAGAAGGTAGATATAGGAATATTAGCAGAGAAAATAGGCTATGTACCAAATGTAACATGAAAGTAATAGAAAATGAGTACCATTTTTTGTTAGTATGCCCTCTGTATAGAGATCTTAGGATTAAATATTTACCAAAATACTATAGGCATTGGCCAAATATGAATAAATTTATAAATCTTTTGTCATGTACTAATGAAAAGATATTGTATAATCTTGCTATGTACTTATCACTAGCAACCAATAAAAGAAACGTTTGACTTTTACTGAAGCCTAAAGATTTTTTCCCACTTTATTACACACACTTTTCTCCGATAATAATATTATAATGTTACAATAACAAAATACATCTTATAGTTTAGGCCTACCTACATTTCTGTTTGTTTGTTTTTCCATATTGTGTTGTTTTGTGTTGTTTTTTTTTCTTTCATTCCTGTCATGTATTTATTTCCACGACATGCCATACATTATGTTATGTATGTAATTTAGCAATGTTCATTTTGAATATGCTAATAAATTCTTTGACTTCTTTGACTTGAGTTAAATAAGAAGTACGATCATGTATAATTGCAGATTTCGAGATTTAGCAGCTTGTATCAAACAATATAATATTGTCACTCCATATTTAGACCGGTTGCTATCTTGAGACATTTACATGCCTTGTAATTGTTTATATATTTTTAATTTGTTGCAAATGAATATATAGCGACATCGGTGAAAACGAGAATGTCCCAATAACGTCTAGTTTCAATAGGTAAACTCTCATAAATACCTATATTTCATGAATTTTTTATTACGTTGATTAGCGTTATGTGAAATTGGGTACATTTGAGCTTGTATTTGGGCCACTGATTTCGCTTTCTACGATACTTACTTTCACATACGTTTTTTATTTGCAATAGCGTAGTCATTTCTGATAAATCTAATTAAATAAATCTGAAAGAGTAATGCAAAGCGACATCAAAACGCAGTCAATTCCAAGTATCAAAAAATCAGATAACGCGCTAATTGAGAGTTCATATTCATATTATTATGTTAGAACGGTGTAATAATTTTTTGTATATTAGCTTGTCATATTCAGCGAACACAAAAAGTCGTATTTACTGCAAATCTTTTGTTAATCTGCGCATGATTTCAAGTGATATGTTACAGTAAATTATAACAACGGTAATATAATAGGACATTTCTCTGTTTTGTAATCATTCATGTAATGTTATTTCTCAATTTCAAATGTAACACGGCACTTAAAAATACATTATTAAAATAACATCGTATTATAAACGCTTACTTACATGTACAGAAAAAGAACTTGAATTTTATTGCGATGTAACTCTTAAATCATTCGCGCTATTAAGATGTTATTGTCGTTAATTTTCAGAATATAAATTATATAGTCAAACGATTATTTTTAGGTATTGTGCGATTCATGATCAACAAGCTGTGATGACTTAACAGAACTACAACACAAATCATAAATCAACCCGCAGATGTTGTAGTACTTTGACCATGAATTTGATTCGTATCGTTTCGCTTATTGCCAAATAGATGCCTTTCTTACCACAGTACTGTAACTGTGTTACGGTTATGGTTATTTCTGCTTAAATTTTTAATTTATTTTAAACAAAATTTGGCAACAACAGTTAGTCATTATTCGCGATAAGTATTACACATTTTATATCATTATTTAATAACTAAACACAGCAGCAGCAACAACAACAACACAAGTGTTGCGAGCAGATGATGATATACATTAACTTGATTACGCGTCTGACGACTGTCCCACAGCAAAAGAACTGTATTGGCGGCGTTATATTTTTCATCGATCAATGAATACATAATAGTTCAGACGTCATTTTAGCATCATTCATTTATTCAATTTCTTTTTCCGATCGCTGAATATTTTAAAAAGGGGCAATTCACTAAACAAATATTGCCACCGAGCTTTAAAGGTACCGGACGCTTACTGTCTCGTGACTTGTATCACTGGTTACTTAGTATTTTAGGTATTCTTATCGAACTTGATTAGTTGATTTAGAAGTATAATCCCAAAGAAAACGAGCATGCTGATGCATCACACGACGTGTTCTTTTAACTCGATGTTTTGAAAGACCGGATGCTAAATTCGGACTTTTACTTCCATTGCAACTTTTCTAAAATGTAGGTGTAAACGAATTTATACCATCTGTCAGCCGATGAAAAAGATAATGTAGGGATAGATTTTAGTTTCAATGAGTAATTCACATTTTTCTATATAACAAAAAAGCTAATAACTTTTAGAAGCAATTATTATTTCTTTAATACCTAACATGAAATTTATCAAAGGTATACATGTAATCGCTAAAATTCCTTGGAAAATTATAAAAAGCACCTATCGTTACGTCTATATTATTCGAAAATCTTGCATTTTTCATTTTTAGTCGCACCCTTTTAACCATTTACTTCATATATACGACTTGTATGGTATAGATGATCGGTGTAGATCCAGATCGTTTGGCACATCCATGCAGTTATGGATCTACCCAGTTTGCTTCTTGATTAGAAATAACCAGATATATACCGGCTGATCTGGATCTACACTTTTTGACTAAGGGATAACAAATATATCCTATGTGGTAAAGGGATAATTTTTTGGTGATTTTTTTTGTCTCGTGTAATGCTGAAAAATGTCATAAGGGTTGATACTTAGATCCATTTCCGACTATGAAATAAAATCAGTATCCCGTTAATTTGATAAATATAAAATGATTATAACGAAGATGATGATGATGACGATGATTGAAACTGGCGGTCACGGTTCCAATCCCAACTTAATCACAATTTGTAAGAATGTAATAATCATATTTTGTTATTGGTTTTTAATACGATAGTAGTGAAGTGATTAAACATAATTTTTATTAAATATTGTACTTTTTGCAGATATGGCATTATTTCTCACATTCCGACACACTAATAATGTTTAATGATATCCGCCTTTAATAAGTGACTTAATCTTACAATTTTAAATTACGCATAGCGGATGTCTCGCTCTTAGTAGGACAGGGTCGGTGTATCCCTAGCGAGAATACCCACCTTTTTCCAGAACGGAAATGCCGAACATTATCTTTTGTGATGTACACTTTTTAATACAAACCGAATAAAACCATTCTACTCGACAATTTTCCTCTAAATGTAATTACATTGCTGTTTGTACGACAAATTTTTATCAAATGAATAAATTCACATCAATTTGTTATTTGTGTACAACAATATAATGTAATACTCAAAAAGAGGTGCAAGCAAATGCATCGGTAAGAAGTGAATAAACGATACAGCCCAGCCGACGTGCGCGTAAGCTCGTAAAATGAAAACTGATATCATGTAGAGTTAAAGCAAAATATTTTTATTTTATGCTTTCAAGTGAAATATAGAACTTTCTCAGTGAAATAAAAGTGGTATTTCACTGTTTTCAAACAGTGGAATATCATTTTTATTTTCTCTGCTTTTTTCACGTTGGTACCCCTACGCACATAACATACCGAATGAGAACGTTAAGAAAACGGGCGCCACCTGGTGGTCTCTAATATTTATGTATTTTTTGGACGATAACGGCTTGTAAACGAATACCAAATAAATGTTTGAGGCTGATTTTCATACATAAATAAAGGTAAATATACAATATAACATACGTATACAGGAACAACAGAATAAATTGCTTCTATTGTGTTTAAATTTATCTAAAAGAAAGTAAGTTCCTTGTTGTTGTTGTTGTTGTTGTTGTTTACATGATAAATTGTGTAGGCGACAACGTCGCTTGTAAAATTTCAACTTAGATATCCTTGACAAAAAGAAACAAAAATGCGGCGCGTGCCGGGTGCTTCCTCTTCAAAATCCGCTAGTGTTCTTTCAGTCAGAAAAAAGGGAAATAACAAATCATATTCTTTATAAAAATATCTTGACTTCTAAACATTGAATAAGTATAGTTAATTATTTTTCAATAAAAATGTTAATTAAAAAAACAAACTGAATGAATGTATACTATTGTGTTGAATGCATTATGATTGTAATACTATAGAACAAGTGCAATTTTTTGCATCAATCTTAGAACATGCTTATTTTCTAAGAGCCTGATACCATTAGGTTAGTACCTTCACCCATAGTTACGTCAATGGAAATGGTTGGTGATATTTTTGATAGAGCTCCCTGGGATCTCACCCCTGTGACAGCATGGGCAGTTTCAAATAGTTGTTTTGTAAATTAATAATAGCACATTGTTTTAAAATTCCATTTTTTCTAAAACGCATGTTTTATACATCTTTAATCATGTTTATGTTCTTATATCAAAAAGTGTACCGGTATTGTAAGTGTAAATGTTATGTGGAATAAAAGTAATGTTTACGTCAAATTCTTTGGGATATTACTGTACGGTAGGGTTAATTGGAAAGATACTTTCGTTTAGCGAAATAGCCAGTTTTCTTTATGAAGCTTTTTACGGATATTATTGTTTTGCGATAAAAATCTTTGCCCTGATCAAGTAAAAACATAAATTAATAACATCTTATGTGCAAATATATTCCTTACACATGCCTTGTTAGACCGTATACGTCACAAAACGTATATGTCACATGTGTGATATATTCGGTCGAATACGTGAACACGTGTGATATATTTTGTCAAATACGCCAGATCCTTCAGCCAAAAAAGTTACATATTCGGTTGGAATTTGTTTTTCCACACTTATCAAAATTTGCCAATTATCAATTATGTCAAAAAATGAAAACAGTGCATATAAATAGAAGTCCAATTATTTAAAATATTAAAAAACGTTCACAAAGTGCTGGAATCGTTAATATCATCATCATCATCATCATCATCATCATGCAACATTGTGACAACAGTATCGCGTTATCACGATAGAGTCACAATGTCGCATGTCGGGCGACAATGTGATAATACGAAAAGAGAACGCGATAACACGATGTTATAAAAAACAACAACACTTTGGACAACATTAACATGCATGTATCAGTATTTGAAGGATAATACACGCCTGAGCGGGCGGGGCGTAATAATCGGCCCGGGCAAAGGAAGAAAGCCCGAGAGCGGTTGTGTATAAAATACTAAAAGGCTCACAAGGTAACAAGAGCTGTTGCAATTATAAATGTATGCGTCCAACGTATAAATTAATTGTTGCACCTGAAAATTAGCGCTGTACTTGTTTTGAAAATTGATGGTAAACCTGTAAAATAGCGGTGGACCTACAATAATATACGTCCGTCGTATAAATTGTATGCGCTCAACGCATAAATTACCGGTGCCCCGCTAATTTACAAGCTCACCGGCAATATGAAAACGATCAACCATTCACAAGCCTTGTTTCAAACAGTTGTTCCTTGCTGAAAATAAATATTAATTTCTAAATTACATTAGGTTACGTTTTATTTTATATTTATTGTTGTGTTCTTAAAATTATTAACATATATTTTTAGTTTTAGAACTAAATTAATAGTGTAAGCATTTTTAAACCAATTAATGAATAAATTAATCGAAATGTAGATACAACGGTCGGTAATTTTAGCGACGGACGTATAAATATATACGATGGGCGTATAAAAGTCCAATTGCAGAGCTATTCGAAATGGAAGTGCACCGGTATTTAAAAGGTGCACCAGTAAATTTATACGTCCAACGCATAAATTTACAGATGCACTGGTAATTTTTTATAGGTGCACCTTCAATTTACTTGTGAGCCTTTTAGTGCGCCATAGTTGTGCGCGACTTCTCCCATCGCGATGCACCGTCGTTCATCATTTGTTTTCCGTGATAATTCGACAACAACATGCTTTTGTGAAAAACAGCTGATTTCTTACGTTCGGCAGGAAATCGGAACACATGTCTTCGTATTGCACACCTGTATTCCTGAGCTATAAATATTTGTTTTCAGTTCTGTTTTTCAATTTTTTGCAAAATATATTTGATATATTTTTTTTTTCGTTTTCATTTATTAGTCTATTACAACAGCTCGCTGAAATTATCCCATTGCAAGCAGATTGTTTTCAAATTGTTATGTGAAAGTGCTATCTGATGACTGGCATGTTAAACACAAATAATAACATGACTTTATCAATTCTATTTCAATAGTGCGTTGAATGGATGACTAATTGTATTTATCTTTAAGTTTACATATCTTACGATTTTATTCATTCTTTAAACAATCTGATATAAACATGGCAGAAACAAATCCCATTCGTAATAGGACAAGATCCTTTTTAAAAATTGGAGATAAAATCTCATTTCGATATGGGAGAAAAATCCCATTTCAAAATGGGAGAAAAATTCCATTTCAAAATGGGAGAAACATCCCATTTCAAAATGGGAGAAACATCCCATTTCAAAATGGGAGAAACATCCCATTTCAAAATGGGAGAAAAAATCCCATTTCAAAATGGGAGAAAAATCCCACACTTAAATGGGAAAATTAATCGTGGCACTATATACATATGCAAACATTGCGAATATGTTAATTTTATACTTATTCAACTACATATTACACTGAAATAAAGCTTCACACATCTAATACAACACAAAAATTATTCAAAAAAAATCATGTCGCGCAGCTACATTTTGATGTCCAAAACAGTTCTGTTACTTAGAAAAATAGTTCTTATGTTTACATTTTGTAAAAACTTAGACAAATTCTATCGATTGTTTGGTTGATATTAACTACCATTTTAAAATGGGGTTTTTCTGCCATGGGATTTTTCTCCCATTTTTTTATGGCTGAAAAATCCCATGGGATTTTTTAAAAATTGAAATTTTGAACGCATATGAAGATTTTATGTGTCCTTACATATCATTTATGCAAAATAACACAAAATATGACAAAATAAAACAATCTAAAAAAATCCCATGATTTTTTTCTCCCATTTTCCAGAAAATGGGAGAAAAATCCCATGGGAGCTCCCATGGGAGCTCAAAAATCCCATGGGATTTTCAAAACTCCCATGGGATTTTTTCGATTTCAAGTCATCTCACAAGGTCATTTTAAGACATAGAACGATCCAAAATGCCAACTATTTATCAGTTCCACCTATTTTATCATCATATCATCAAATATTGCCGATAGGACCAATATTTCGGGTAGCTGAGTTTGCGAATAAACCGGATTCGCAAAGATAAACCGGAACCTGTTAGTAGCGCTATTTTGCAGTTTGGCGGTCGTGAAAGGTATTTCACAGCCACTATATTATGGATATTTAAGTATTAAACTAAAGAAAATAAAAGGCAATATAAGTTTCTACTAGTGTTGGGATGATTTATCATAAAGTCGACGAACCATGACGAAACCCCAAATGACGTGATCGTCAACGATACAAACAATTCGTCAATTATAGATGACGAAAAATCGCCATGTCGATAGTTGCAACATGGCTGCCCGTTGACAGGAGTGTTTTAAAACAAGAAGAAGTCTTTTGTTGTGTAACTGACACGCATTTTATCCAGCATTTGATCATTAGAAAAAAGGTGAAGTGATCCAGAGCGGCAGAGGTTAAGTCTATGTTGCCACTTTTTGGTAATATCTTTCTGTGCAACGGCAAGACGGAAACTCAATCAACAGCGAATTTTCACGGATTACTCTTGATTTGAGCAAGTGTTAGTTTTGATAACTTACAGACATGTTAAATAGAGTAGTTCATGCGAAAGTCATGGATGGAATGTGTCAGGAAGTAAACTCGTTCTGGATAATAAACATTCAGACTGGATGAACAAGAGAGTTGGCTGCCACAGTGTGTCAGAATAGCAATGTTGTTTTTGTATTTATTTTAAATGAAACAACTTGCATATCTGCATCTCCTTGGTATCTTATACCAGCCAGATCACATCTGTAGACTGATTGAAGATTGCCAAACATTTGAAATTTTGAATAAGAATCAACACTTCATCTCTTCAAGCTGGTAAATTATTAATTTTAAAATCTAATAACTATAGATTTTTTGTTAATGAAAAAAGTTGTCATTATTCAAGTGAATTCATTGGCAAATCTGACTACACGAGGCCCAATAACAAGGCCAATATGAATTCACTTGATTACTAACATTTTAATATATCTATGTAACTAATAAAATTAAAAAAAATAGTACAGAAACACATACGTAAATTATTCGACTTTAATTGATGATCGGTCATGAAGAAAGCCAATTAATCAATTTAATTTTTCTCATCCGATTCCAACCACTTGTTTCTCAATGTTATTAGTAAAACCATCTGAAAAATCAAAAAGAAAGGCGACCAACATGGTATTTTACCGCGCTCTGCGTGCCTTGTGATTAACTCATTTACAGTTGATTTTTATGCTTACCTCTCTGGTTGCACGATATTAACAGATGTTGAACAATTTATAAAGGTTTATATGGAAATCTTAAAAATAACAACTTAGAAGCTCGGTCTGTTTCTTGTATCCCTTTCATTGTGTTCTTGCTCTGACATCGGTAAGATCATTGAGTACCCGTCCTTTTGCTTGACAAAGCTATTAACATTTTATGTTTTGTATGATTATTTGCTTTTGCAAGCAAACAATGATTAGTTGATTGGTGGGTATGAATTTTGTCACCAAAACAACTTGTACTTGTGTGTTCATATGAAAACCTGCTGGGGCAAGTGTGAGGTTGTTGAACCCTAGAACCTAGTTAAAAGCCCTAGTGGTAAATTGTTTTGCCACTGACCTTACAATGTGGTAACCCTCGGGTTCTCATTTGTGTTCATTTGTTTGTGGTGACTGTTTTGAACTAGATAATTTTATAAACCATGCTCTCTCTTTCTCTTCTTCTTGGCTGTGTATGGAGGCTATGAGGCATTTTCTGATATACATATTTTACTTTTTATCATTGCCGCAATCGCATTATGTGGAATCAAACACTAAATTTTGTAGGATGATTTGACTTGCTGAATTAGAAGCAAGTGTTTCTGGTACAGTTCAACAATAGACGTGTCTCAGTCGAGCCATCGTTTCTTTTGGAATAACGTCGAGTTTTTGACTTTCATGTTGGATAAACCTCACTTTATCGGTTTCTCTGAATCATAAAAACAAATGCTTTGTTAAATTGTTCAAAATGTATTAATGACACATCAAATTATTTTAATGGTTTCGCAACTCCTTAAACAACTTTATTTCTTTTAACACTCAAAGGGTCCTAACATGGACGCCATTTTATCTCGAAAGTTGTAAAACCATGCTGTTAATAGATACAATGTCAGGTCCCGCCTCCACCGCCCCCCCCCACCCCCTAAAAAACGAAAAAGATTCACCTGCTTTAGCAGGATTACTGCTACATTAAATGCCAATATAGTCATCTAACAGCCTACCTTTCCCGTCCAAGGTCAAACACAAAATGATTTGTGATTTTTTTTCGACACGCTGCATCAAAAATCCTTTAAGTAAAATCGCCCTTAAAAACGACATATCAACGCTCAAGTTCGCAGTTCATAGTACAGCCCATTGATTACGTATTGTCTCTAGTGGTGTGTTAAATGAGCTCAACCACTAAATTATTTAGTGTATATTTAGTGAAATGAAAAAGAAAAAGCCGTCTTGTTAACCAACGATTTCAATAATTTTTGTTGCTTGAATAAGTAGATCGGTTTAACAATATGCATGTTTACCTAAATTCAAAACAAAATGACGGACGACAACATAAGGTTGTGCTCAGGAAGGGAAATTAAGGAGCGTGCATTCTATATTTAAGGCCGATCCATAAATATGGGCATATATCATCGAGTACACAGTTCCGACGCACCTAACAAACGTTTATAACTTAGGGGAACCAAATGGAAAAAAAAAAATTCATTGCCTTTTTATTGCGAGGATAACTTATTTATCCATCGTCTGAGAGCATTTTTAAATACCTGGATTCCATTTTCAAACCAAACATATCACAATTAGACAAGTGGGGGGTATTCAATATGGCTGAACTGAGTACAATGAAACGACGCACTTGACTGGTTACTATATTTAATGATACCAAAACGTAAAAAGCACTTGATTTTCACTGTTCATAAAATAGTGAGCGAGGGGATATCAGCTGCTTTGTTTCTCTTTTTGTATTTTTTCACTGAAAATACCATGTTTGAAAATGGAATTAATAAAAACCTATATTTTTCATAGCTTAGTGTAAAATATTACAAAGAAAAACATCAAAATCCCTTACTTTGCACATTTTTGCTCAAAAGAAATCTCTGTGATGATTATGAAAAAACTCAACAAAAGTGACGTCAAACATTTTTTTTCCGTGTCGAGAACGAAGTCACAAAAAAAGTGCGTCAGAATAGTGATGCGTTGGAATAGAGTACCGGAGGATACATGTATATATAAAAAATTTATAAAATATTGCACACGATAAACGACTGTGAAAGCATGATTATTAAATTTTAAATGTTTTAAAGGCGTTACCCGTATTTAGTTCGAAAATACAACTGCAGTTTAAAACTCACAACTGCAACACTGTATGTATTTCTCCTTCGATGTTTATAAATAACAGAATATAAAAGTTAATATCTCTTCTCAACTTTATTAGTAAAGACCATATCTTAATTCAAAAAGAAAGGCTAAAACACGATATTCAGCGTTGATAATGCTCGGTGATCAGCCTTCTGCTGAATAAATCAGTTCGATCCAAGATCGCAAGAATAAAAATGCATGTGATTTGCATATGATTTGGTAATTATTAAGTCTGAGCAGTCATAAGAATTTATCATTTTTGAAATTCAAGCAAATTCGAGTTGTTGTTTTTTTGTCAAAGAGTAACTTTTTAAGATATAAAACACTATGAGGACCGTTGTTGGAACGGTTTCAGTGTTTGCTTGAGTCACGAAACATTATGCCAAAATTAACAACTTTTTGCACGGATGTTTCATCTTGAAACGCTTCTTGGTATATTGGAAAAAAAAGAAAAAAAATTCTAAAATGCCTCATATTTAAAAAAAACTCAATTTACATCTGGTTTTCCTATTCAATTTATTTCTCTCACGTTGATGAAGTTCGAATTAGTTCCAAAGAACAAACGGTTTTCTGAGGAAGAATAGGCAAGGTGTTGTATGTTCCATGTGTCATCCTTATACTTCAACACTTCGCATGAAATGAAATCTGGTGCTATTCTTTGTACACTATACGGCGAATCTACAGCTACAAGAACCGATCCTTCTTTTCCCATTGTCACTGCCAACGGCTTCACCATTCCACCGTCTTTAAAGACTATTAAAATTTCCCCTTCAAGGTTGATTGCAACAATAGCATTTGCGTCCGAATCTGCTATATACACCAGCCCTCTTTCACTATCGCATGTTATATTCCGTGGAAAATTAAACGTGAATCCAGAATCACTGTTCTCAGTGATGCTTTTTATAACCTGTCCATTCAAATCCATGATTTCAATTAGCTTGGGGCTCCTATATCCAACGAAAATTTTATTGTTCACACAACCAATGCCGTAACATTCTCCGTTTACCCCAATAGCATTTCCGGTTTTTAATATGTCATCTTCAATCTCTAAAAATTGAATATTTTTCTCATTTGGTAGAGTTGCTACAGCAAGATTATCATTAATCTGTGCTAGATCACCCGCTTGATTTTCTAACTCTACCATAGCTAAAACATTTGAAATGTCTTCGTTTCTCTCATCATTTAACGTTGTGTCACACAAACGAATCGATCTTTTTCGAAGGTCAGCCACAAGAAGTCTGCCATCGTTTAATATTATGCATGCGCAGACTGAACAAATAGTACTACCATATGCTACCATACCATATTCTTTTTTTTTTCAGTAATCTCGGCTTGAGATAAAGTATTTATTGTACCGAGTTTTTTCCATGTGGCTTCCTCCTTTCGTTGCTTATTGTATTCTATGATATCTCCCAATTCGAGTTTACCACTTGGTTGAATTCCAAAACCTGGTTTGAATTTGATACTTCTAACTGTTAATAACTTCTCCAAATGTTCAATGATATTGTCTTTCTCAAACTTCTCTTCTTCTTCATGCATGAGATAACAACTTACAAACCATTTGTTCTTATTCTCATTTGATTCGTTTTTCGAAATCTTGCTTTTCAATTTCTCAAACTTTTCTATAAATATATCGCACTTTTTGGAAAGAAGATCTAGAATCATGACGTCTTCTTGAGAAATTTTGTCAATTTTGCTCTCCATTTCAGCCTCTAGATTCACTAGCGCTTCGTGCATTGCTTTGTGGAATTGTTTTACTTGCAGCCGAGCGTCATTTGCATATTTCTGTATCGCATATTCATATCTTGGAATTTTACTTTTTACACTATTTAACTTGTTTATGGCGGATCGGTTTACTGGAAAATCAAATTGCTTTCTGAGTCTGGTTAGTCTGTTGTCAAAATTGATGTTTTCGGTAAGGTCTGGTATATATGCAACTCCTGAACAGTGATTGTGTTGCTCTCGCATGCATGTTTCGCATCCGATCTTTGTACAATTTTTGCATTTATACGAAAGCATCATATGTTCATGTTCTTCACACTCCTCTTCAAACTCTTCGTTTCTTTTTGTAATTTGCTTTATTTTGACTGGCATCTCGGATTTATCCAACAGGATATGTGTATTGGTAGCAGAAGAGAATGTGTGTTGCTCTACGCAGGACTTACACAGGTAGTCTTCACATATAAGGCAATACTTCCAACACGGTAACTGTTTGTCACTGAAACTACATGGAGTGCAGGGAATTTCATAATCTTCATCGGAACTGATATTTGCACCAGGAGTCGTATTCATTTCTTGTTTGTTCGTATCCATGTCCCTGATAAAACATAATACTTATAATAAATAGTATCAATGTGATCAGTATAATAAAGGCTATTTTTGTATAGTAAAGAAAATAGCATTGACTTAACTAAAGCCTCAACATCAATTCATGAAGTGGTTTTCCAAACAGGTTCTTCTCTTAGTAGTGCAGAAGGACCGGAAAAAATTATATGTAGATCGTTTCGGGCATCTGACTGGCTGAATTAATTTGGAAATATTTCATTTGGGACTCACTCTGGATAATTTTACCGATATAAACGTGTAACATGAAATCGATCTTGGCCTTATGCCGACATGCAAATGACATACATTTCGCGCAATAGCATCTTTCTTTGCAAATCCTCCAAGTTTTACTTCAAAGTTTGTTTGAAGTGGAGCATCTTGTAGCAAAAGCCAGTTACTCATCATGAAGTCAGAAAGATCATCTTATACACATTTCGTGTAGGGAAAAATCATGACAAAACTAAAGTACATACCGTTGTTTATTATAGCATTCCGCCATGATTGCTGTTACAGTAGTGATACTCAATATCGCAAAACGGTGACTGGGTAACACAATAAATATTTTGACGGCTTTCACATCCTGAATATTCTTTACTCAATTACTAGAAATAAAACGTTTGTAAACGTAAGAACGAAACACATTTTATTGTTTCTAATCAGTTTTACCGTTTAATTAACAGAAAAAAACATATTTCGAAATATTTCATATTTAAAACAAGAAATATCTTTAAAAAAAGATAAACGGCGTTGATGGAAAAGATTTTTATATATAAGAAAGAAAGAAATAAAGAGCGTGCAAAAATTTCGTCTTGTGATAATACGTCGATTAAAGAAGAATGTCTAACATTAACTGTACATTTATTCAGTTTCAATAAAATAACTCTTGTAGAGTTAGTACTAATGACGAATAAATGTTATTAAAATACAATAAATGAAAATAATAACAACTTGTTACCAGAGCGAAATCTACCAACTTTTACGTAAATTAACTTAAAAAACGTGTCCCTCCCGAGTATTGAACCCGGGGTCTCCGCTTAACAGGCGAGTGTGATAACCACTACACCAAGGCGATTTAAATATCTCGACTTGAAATTAACAATCAGTATCAAAGGAACTAGAAAGGAACCAGTAAGAACCAGAAATATCTGCACTTCTCTGTCGTTTTACACTGTGTATTGTACTCGAGTGTTTACCTGACACCCATGAATATTCCATATAAAATCGTATTTAAGCCATCAATTGACTTAACTGGTTATTTATACAGTAAATACTTTTTTCTCCAATACAATTATCGCTTTTAAAAACGAAAATGCCCGAACATATAAGTGCCATGTAAATACTAACACACAATATAAAAATCGTTACGGTAATCATTAACGAGACGCACTAATAACCAAAATAATCTATTTGATTTTCCCGCTGCATAATAAGTTTTATTTACAATATTTCATTGGTCGAAAAACTAGGTCAAAAGTGAGCTTAGACAGCTAACGCCGAAAAAAACAAAACAAAAAACTTTTCCGATAATTCTGAATATCTGAATAAATTAATCATAAACAAACTTCACAATAATTACACTTCGATTAAAAATATAGTTCTACTGAATTGTTGTATTAATCGTACTGAAATCAATGAGTCCACACATACGGGTAAAATATCGTTAACAGATAATAGCGCTATTGTGAAAACCCGTTTTATGTCAATAGTTTTCAATACTAAACACTCTGTTGGTGTTATGAAAATAACAGTACTTGTTTTGGCGACAATGTAAATATTCTGTGGGCTTTTATTGAAGTCTTTTGAAACAAGGTTCTATATACTCTTTAGAGTTTAGATATTTGTCTTTGTTTGATCTTCAGTTTTGACAATTCTCCAATAAAAGAAATGTTTTATGTATTTTTGTCATAAAGTGCATCGCCGTTTCTACCTAAATTTCATGCATTAAAAAGGTTAAGGCGCAGGGCGGGGATGAACCAGCACTGCCAAATGAAAGATACCTTTGATGGTTATATCAAATGTCTAAAAGTAAATCTTAAAAAGTTATTTTTAATATTTTTTCCAGTCCATTTAAATGTATTGCAATAAATAAAAGTCGTGAACAATTACGACTACTTATCGTTACATGGTTAACTAAATGTTTACGTAACAGCGTGGCTATAATACGTTACAAAATCACTCACTCCAGGTAGTTTTTTTGCTTATTTCTCGGTCCGACTGATATTGATCGTCTTATAACGATGAACCTGACTGAAGATAAAATTTGAACAGCTGTTTACTCTTAAGGCTGGTGTTTAGTTGCTTGTTACATATTCTAGACAATCCCCCTTTAATATTCAACATACAAATATAAATGTAATTGCTTGACATGTGCTGTCTACCTTACTGTAATTATTAAAATAATGTTATTGTTTTAAAGTATTTACCAATAATTGGAACTAGATCGGTGACATCGATGGGGAAAAGATGGCGGAGACAGATATTGGTGTCAGTGCAATATTTTTGACACATTCAAAGTCAATTTGTATTGCATTCTGAGGTTCGTTCGTCATAGTTTTGCTGCACTCTTAGCTTGCTCTTTGGCAATTATCAACTAAATGCGTTAGATTGAAATTTTATTTTTAACATATAACATTATCTTAGGAAAATTCAAAACACTCGTGTATTTTGTTTTAAAAGAATCAGAATCTCCTTTCTGTTGGGTCTTGAATTCCAACATTCTCTCTACTCGGGCTGGTCAGAATATTTCTGACACAAGATAGTCTCCATTTTTAGCGTTTTGCCGGGTATTAAATATCAGATATCTTTCTCTTTCTGGTATGTTTCTGGAGTTCAAAATTTCCCTTTCAGTTTCTGTTGGTCGTTATATCTTCTCCTTTTTTCTCTTACTTGATCCGTTACACAATACATAGCGTGTATTATCTATCATTTTCACCGTTTCCCTCATCAGTGTCACCTGGCTCCGATATCACTAACAATCTTATGCACAAACTAAATTTTCTATTCAACACATTTATTTAAATTCTTGATAATTATTGTTTGATTACTTGGATTGGAATACCACATAAAATGAAATAAAATCTTCCTATTGTCGTGGAGTTTTTCAAATAACATTATATTTAACTGAGATTTTTTAAAATTAATGTTTGAGTACGAACTCAGATTTTAAATTTTCACTCAATCATTTTTTTTATTATTTTTAAGCAGGTTATTCAGATAACAAATTTTGAAATTTGCATTAAAAACAAGAAATATTATGAAAACTTTCTTTTAACATCTTAACCAATCAAGTAAGCACCGTTTCGTCACAAATTTAAAATAATTTCTTTGATTTGAGTTTAGATTCCAACTCAATTTTTTTGTGATACCGGGGCAAAGTCTTCTAGTTTGATCACCACTACCATTATAAACTAAAGATCATGTTCTATCCGTGTGTACTTTTAACTGATCCCATTGCTCTTTTTGAGAACCTGTTGGGGCAACTGTCAGGTTGGTGCACCCTAGAACCTGGTTTAAACCCCCAGTGGCAAATTGTTTTGACACTGACCCTTCCAAGGCGGTAATCCTTCGGGTTCTCACTTTCGTTAATTGTTTGTGGCGTCTATTTTGAAACTGATTTTTGTTAAACCATGCTCTTTTTGGCTGTGCGGTGAGGCTGTGTCTGCTGGATGTGACAATTCCTGATATGCATATTTCACCGATTTTACTTGACTGTACACCACACTTAAACTCCGTGTTCTTCCAGCTTATCCATTTGTCCTGTAGCTTGATTCTAGTTTTCAGTATAAACTTTATAGCGTGTTATGTCTGTCTATACCTCCATCTGACCACCACACTCCTTACACTCTAAATTCACCCCACACACATTACGTTGTGAATAGCATACAGTATACGTCTTCAACACTATCAGAGTAAAGGCCGGCTTTGATAAGGCGACGCCTAGAATTCGCGCTTTCATACCCAACCTCCATAATAAAACCACTAACCAAATATATTAGCCAATATAAATATTATTATCATGTTTCATTGTATCGCTCTTGGTTTATAATTTTATTCCCAAATATAGACGAGACATTCTATGTCAACATCTTATAAACTCATCGACTTTGAAATCCCGGGTAACATTGGATTAAATAATTATATCATAATGTTAAAAAAACCCGGATCAATTTGTAATATCAACCTTTAAAATATCACCTTCAAATGTTGATGGAAAATGAAGTTTAAATATTTCTAAACTAATTGCAGGACATCTTGAATGTTATAAAACAAAAAAAAATATTTCCGATTATTGCTTTAAATATATTTTTTTCACAACGGATAATTTAAAATGATTCACCGCAACTGTTTGACAAACTGTAGTTATGTAAACAATTCGAGATTGAGTGATTGATATTTGTTTAAATATACACTCAACCTACACAAATATTGTTTTTCTTACTGACTTAGTTAGATACGATTGTTAATATTAAACTTTTCCACACAAATGAAACACGCCCGGTAAACATTCGCTCCACAACCAAAAAGAGGATATAACAAAATGAGCGAAAGCCACTTCCGGGATTGAGCGAAAGCGCCGATTTGTTGACAAAAAAAGTGAGTATGACCAACATTTGTTTCTCTTTTTAAGACAGAAAGACGACCTTTTTCAAAAATCGGGGAATGTAGTGCCGTTAAAGGATGATGAAGCTTCACGGAAAACACGGTTTCATATTTTAGACATGTAAACTGCTCCGACTAGATCTTTTTTCCCAGCGAATAATGATGCATGTATCGATACAAACTTGTCATTTCGACTTAATTTTGTTCTTTGATTGCTTTTAGAAATTATTTCTATGTTGCGTGTGAATCGAATACCTGTCGCTAGTGACTGCTGTACAGATTTCAAATGGTGTAACGTCTCTGTAAACGATAAATGCTCACTTTTCAAGAGGTGTAGGAGCGGAAGAGCAAGTTGTGGAGCGAAAACATAACTTCATACTGTCATTGCATCGTTTTAACTTGTTTGTTAACTCATTCATTGAAGGTTTCGTGTTCAGCTCAATATAAAAGTTTACGTTTGGGATTGATAAAAATAAGAAAAATTTATGTATGTGTAACGTATATGTGTACATAATGAGCTTTACTCAAAATGGGGATGGGCGTAGTGGGCAGTAATATGCATTCCCACTTCTGTCCATAAATAGGCTTACTTAAACCGAGTATGCCGTATTTATACAAATGTGTTTAATATGTTCATTTTTCATATTTAAATGAATTTATTTTAAACGATGTCGTTGCATAAAGAACCAGTTTTCAATAATATGTTTTGTGTTATTTGTGGTTTGTTTTGTTTCTTTCAGATGGGAGCGTTTAAAGGGTGCAACAGAAAATGCTATTTCCTTTCATCAAACAAGAAGAAAAACAGATTTATTCATCATTTAAAGTACCGAGACAGAATAATAATCTGTTAAAAATAAAATGATGAAAAATATTCATCAGGAAAGCTGTCGCTGTTGCTTCTTGATGATCACAAAAACAGGATCAAATCTATACATGCATTTTAAATATTTCAATTTGATCGACAAGCTCCGGGTTTATTTCCAAGTAAGTAAGTATGTTTCTTAAAGTGACATCTAAACACGGAATAGACCTGGTTCCCAATACCTTTGTATTAAGTGTTTTTATTACTACCACATGATCTCCGAATTTCAGAACGAGGCATAATATGCTGGGTCGCATCATTACACATTAGATTATAACACATTGTCGAGAAATTTGACAAGTTTTACTGAATTACTCGACTCTTAAAATAATTGAAAACGATCATATTGCCTTCGCTGATCTTCCTGGAGAAACTTTTTATTTGAAACTGTTTATTGGGATGTTTTCAATCCGTACCGAAGCATGAAATTACCGGTATATAGCCTCTAGGTATGGATGAAGTGACACAAAATAACAGGATGTTTATTCAAACCAGGCAACTGCAGTATACTGAATCTTGCCAACAATAGTTGACCACGTAAGTCTATCAGGTGCACGTTCACTTCCTAACAGTTTTCTTAAAGAATACACTTGAAATCCTGGGAACACTTACACTCGATTATTTGCGTAGATTAAACACAAGTCTTTTATTAGTTAAATTACTTGAGTTTGATTGTGAGACAAACTTCATAAGCACAAGAAATAGACTGAGGCTCTTAAAGTTTTTTGTATTCTCTTATTTTAATTTTAATCCACAAACAATTTTTAAAACGATCGAGTTACATTTTGCTATTATGGCCTGACTAGATATGCCCTATCAGGATCAATCGTTAGTAAATTATATATATTAAATAAAAGATGGTAAAAAGCAAAATAATGTTCGTATGGTTCCTAAGCCTTAATTATTTTAGATTCTACTTGGTTTCTTGTGTTCCTGAAATGAGCGCTTGTTCTAATCTAATAAACGGGCTTATTTTGCATAATTAATCATTTCTTTTTTTTTTCTTGCAAACATTTGGCACTTTGCTCATCATCTCATAAAGGGAGAGTGTATGGCGTTGACTATGTGGTATTGTCAAGTATCTGCCCTTCTTATCAGTCGTCAGATTATCGGATATTAACGAAGTCTATGATCAATAAAATATGTCATTTGCGCCGGAGGGGAAAACCAATAAAATAGCACAAAATTGTTTCATCATTTAGCATTCCGTTCGTTTCATAAAAGTTGTATCTTAAATATTGAAACTGGAAGGTACACGGGTGTTACAAGGGAAAACAGAATCTGTGGATTCTGTAATTATAAGATGATAGAAAACGAATACCACTTTTTGTTTATATGCCCCTATTACACGAATATTATAAATGAATATATAGGAAGAAATTTTTAGCCAACAATTGATAAATTTAATAGATTAATGAAATCAGAAAGTAAAAGCAATATTTTTCAAAATTACAAAATTTATCAAAAATGTTAAATTTTAACATTTGAGAAAAAATAAACACGCAGGTAACACAAAGTAATAAATAAGCAATAAATAATCTTGATAATGTATATATCTCTGAGAGTTTTATACATAACAACAAAATGAGTATTCATTACTTTAAAATTAAGATAACTTTGTGTATAAGGAAATGTCGAGTATTTAATGCTAATATCAGTTTTTCCTATATCGCAAAAGTTACACACATGCTGGAGGTCGACCATATTAATGTACGTTCTACAATGTCTTTGTTTTTATCAGTTTTGTGTAACTTAGTGCCGAGTTCTTTAATTTGGTTTTGGGCACATAGACGTCCGATTATTTTATTTATTTTACAATCCTAAGCCCCGCGATATATAACTTCTACCTGTTCCATTTCATTCTTATTATTACATTAATGAAGGCATTTATTTTGTAGGAAAGCAATTTTTATATGTGTAAAAATGGTGGAACGGTTTGTAAACTTAATACATAAAAGAATTTACAAATTCAGTCATAATAAAAAGCGGTAGAATTGTGTAGCCTTTTCTCAATTTCTGTATACACCAAAAAACAAATCGGTACACTTTTAAATTCATAGAATCGATGCATTTTCTAGGTTCTTTGTTTATAGGAACCATTTACCTTGTTATACACGGTACAGGAAATAAGTCATAAAAAATATTTATTATTGATCTGTCATAACTTTGTTTTTACAACGCGTCATTTATTGGGAGGGGGTACAATAAAATTAAGGATGCATTTTTTTCGATTAGTTAATAAAATCCCGAATTCGTTCTATTACTGTTGCGCTCTTGTTTGTCAAAATAATTAAAGAATAACAGTTTATTGAATTATTTTATTTTACTGAAAAAATCTTACAATCTAATCTTGATACATGTTAAATTATTTGTTCTAACTTTAATTCCAATTGGGTACATCATTACGTGCTTTTGTTTCAAATGTGTTTAGAAATATGCCCTAAACTTAACAATTTCAATTTTCCGATTGCATTTTACGATATAAATTTTTAGATAAAATTTACATTTTATCTTCTTAATTGTAAATAGAAAGCATTTAACTTTTACAAATAATTAAGTAATATTTATTTAAGTTATCTTAATATATATGTGGTTTTTGATTTAGATAGTCTTGTATATAGAGAAGACTTTATATGACGATTCTAATTTCTTAATGCATTTTCTTATGATTGACATTTTTGTGACTCAATGTGACATATTGTTAATACACAAAATGTCACATATTTCTTACCTGTTGATTTAACTGGGGTTCATTGTAGTTTGTTACAACTATCACCTTTTTAGACTTTCGTCTGGGTTTATTACATTAATCGGATTTTAATTTACAACTATATCGAAAAGACATATACTTATTTCTAAATGCCATGAATAATTTAGTACGTATTTGTTTCCGCCTATGAAATTTGTACAATATTGACGGATTCGCCAAAATTTAGTGTTTCTACTTAATTCAAAGTAATATCACAAATTTCAAAACAATCTCCAACTTCTACAAATCAAACTAGTAAGGCTCTATATTGTTTCCTGCACTTGACTGCCGAATTTAACAATCTTCCGTCAATGATCGTAAAATATCGGGAATGTTCGCAAAATTACGGAGACTTAAATATTCACTTAAAATATTCGATAGTCGTGTTAGAAAAAGCTAAAAAGGACCAAAATGTTATAAATTTATTTCAATAAAAATTTGCTTAAACAATAGTTAAATATTTTTGCAAAATATGCAACCTGGGTTTTTTAAAACTTATAATTTGGATAAAAGATATTAACAATAGAATATGTAATTATAGTGCCTCTAGCTGGGAGCGAACCCGCACCGTCACGGCGACAGCGCCTAGCCCTGCAATTCCTGCGACGCAACCGATTGAGCTAACCGGGACAACACCAGAATCAGCGAAAAGATCCCACTTTCTCAACAGTCTCTATGTAAGTAATAGGGAAAATAGAGTGGCTATATTCAGAGTAAAAAAGGACTAAAATATCGTTAAGGTAAATTAAAATAAAAATAACCATCTTAATCGGCAGAAATTTATCTTTAATTTGTACTATGGGTTTTTTCGACTGTTGAAGAAATAAAACTGTAGTAAAGAAAAAACTGAATTGTTCCGTCATAATCTATTGAGAAATTCGTTATCGATTTTTGCTAACCGGTTGATGCTCAAAGTTGGATATGCTCCATGTGTGATTATCGATTTACACCAAGACACTTTTTGGGTCCAAATACTTAAAAATTTAAAGAAATTGTGTCAAGAGTACAAAATTAAACCCATAGCATTCATTATTAATATGCAAGTCAGCATAGGGCGCCTCGTTCTGAAATCGCGTTTCGATAAAAATCCGAAAACCCGTTCCGCGACGGAGCAATGTGAAAAGGGTCTATTTATATAAACGATTACAATTATCAGTATAAACTGTACCTGGCTCCCTAAAAGCATATGATGAAAATATACCTACATATATATACATCTTATATGAAGTGTAAACATTTTACAATGTATTTATAGATAAACGTTCATGTCTATGTTGTGATCAGATATAAGATTTCCAAACACATTTATACACATATATTATATCTAAAATCATAAGACTAAATAGATACAAAAATAACGTGTTAAGAAAAAAAACAGAATTAGTAGACGACAGGCGATTTAAATCACACTGTCACTGTCAAACCCAAACATTTCAGAAGGCTATTTTTCAGACATATCTGCATTTTACTTTTATTACAAAAATTCTACATTAAGATATAATGGTGCTTGTCGTTTACTATTCGAAATCCTAAGATAATTATCTATAGGTGCGATGAAAACATTTATTGCAAAGTCCATCTCGTTGAAACATTTTTTCCACATAAATCGACATTGTGTTCAAATGTCTCGGAGCTGTAATATATGTACGTGAAAAATCCAGGAGTGTAGTTAATACGTTTAGACTGACAAACATAGGTATGCTGGTGTTATGTTTTCGCTTCTACACCTCTTCTAAAATGAACATAAATCGTAATAAAGAGGGATTACATCATTCGAAATCTGTACAGCAGTCACTAGCGACCGGTATTCGATTTACACGCAGCACAGAAATAATTTCTGAAAGCAACCAAAGAACACAACTAAGTCGAAATGATCAGTTTGTAAAAAGAAGGCACTATTGTTCGCTGTGAAAAAAGTTCTAGCCGGAGCAGTTTACATGTTTAAAATATGTAACCGTGTTTACCGTGATGCTTCATCATCCTTACACGGCACTACATTCCCCGATTTTTTTTTAAAGTTCGTCTTTCTGTCTTATAAAGAAAAAAATGTTGGTCACACTCGCTTTTTGTCTGCTTTCGCTCAATCCCGGAAGTGGCTTTCGCTCATTTTGTTATGTTCTCTTGTTTGGTTGTGGAGCGAATGTTTACCGGGCGTGTGAAATGGAATTTGGACTACAGCTTCTTTTAACAGTGCGATGAAACCATTTGACAAGGAATGAAGTAAAAAGCATAACCATTTTCTTCAAAGGCTGTTACTTTATTACTTGATAGTAAAATTTGTCTATATTTGTTTTCAAATCACAAATCAGGTGCGTAAAAGCAAATACAATTAATAAATGACATATGGAAAAAGATATGTACAAAAATATTCTTGGTGCTTAGTAAACTTTGTGTAGTATAATATGGCGTCATGCAATTTTCGACAAAGCTCATCAAGCTCACTGACTAATGTTTTTTTTATCATTATCAGTTTTCAGAGATAATATTGAGATGTTGTGAATTCACTAATATTCGTGGACATAAAATTTCGTGGTTTTCGGTAAAACTGTAGATTCTTAAATTCGTGGTTCTTTATTATCCATTATAAGTTTATATACAATTTGATATCATGCTTTATTTCGTTTTGGTTTTTATGTCGTGAATCGATCTGTCCACGAAATCCAAAAAATACTACCCCATACAAATTAACGAATTCACAGTACAAGGGTTATGCTTTGTGCTTTTTGGTCATAATTATGTATACATTGTTAATAGTTGGTCAGTATTCAAAGATTTTGGAGCATTAAAAATACTTTGGCTAAACTCAAGAAGATATTTTCATAAGGCTTAGCATAGTTATGCTTCTTTTCAGTTCAAATACCAATAACTGACTGTCTTGAAACATATTAATAACGAAATTTTGTAAAAAGACGTTAACC
This sequence comes from Corbicula japonica, assembly GCA_038501625.1. Taxonomy (NCBI): domain Eukaryota; kingdom Metazoa; phylum Mollusca; class Bivalvia; order Venerida; family Cyrenidae; genus Corbicula; species Corbicula japonica. The sequence goes on along the minus strand of JAZAYU010001075.1, from coordinate 4,014 downwards.
GGGCATGGCTGTTATTCATAGGAAAACAGTGACGATCCAGATCAGCCGGTACATTCGTTTTATCAAGATATACACTATTCGCTTTTTGATTCATTAGGGGTTATTTGTTTGAGAAGCGAGCAATTTAGCTCTGATCAGACGGCACGAATGTGTCGGCTGATATTGATTTACATTGTTCGTACCAGTATATATGGAGTAAAGGGTTTATAAATCGAAAAATATTAAGTAACAGGCCTATGAAATGCGTTTTAAAAGAAGAAATAAGAATTCTTGCATACCAGATCAGGTCATCCAGTGATTTCACCCGTGTAGGAAATTATGATTCTACACCCCCCCGTGTAGAATGAGTCACGTGAGTGACGTCATATATTCAAGTTACTGACGTCATTTATAAAAAAGGTTAGCGGTAATGTCAATATTTCAGCATAAGGAAAATAAAAAAGTTTGTATACATACATAGAAATGTTATAAATAATAAAAGGTATGCAAGAAAAAGTATCTTGCATGAGACATTCGGTAAAGATAGAAAAATCTGTCACCTCGGGTGAACTGTTTTGGCGGGAACTCGGCAGAGCCTCGTTCCCGCAAAACAGTTAACCCTCGGTGACAGATTTTTCCATCTTCACCTCACACTCATGCATGATACTTATAATGAAATGCGTTTTAAAAGAAGAAATAAGAAAGGTTAAAAGCATACAATAGTAACATAACAAAAAACAAATAACCTTCTATCATGGAGGACAAATAAAAAATGTTCAACAAATATACTGAACGTCAAAACATTACTGTTTTTACATTTATTTATTTTTTTAAATCGTCGTTTGGGATTGATCTAAATTGTACTGTTTACTGGTGTAAATATATAGTTGCGCTCGGCCCGGTGCTAGGCGGTGTGGGCAGTAATATGCATCTCCGTTACTGCCCAAGAAGAGGCTCAATCAAACCGAGCCTGCAATATTTTCATATTTGTCGTGTTCGGTTGCCTTCAAAGTTCCCCTTTTCATCTATATTCATCTATTAATTATGCGTATTATTATTAATAATAAATGTAACATCCAAAAATAACTTAAATGAGTATTTGTTGATCTGGGTTGAAGGTTATAAAACTGAGTTTGGAAACCAGTCTCAAATCTCAAGCATCTGATTGGCTGAAATGGCGGCCAATCAGATGCTTGAGATTTGAGACTGGTTTCCATGCTCAGTTTTATAACCTTGGGCACTGGTCCCGAGGTTATAAAACTCGAGTTTGAAATCCGTAATCAAAACACTCAGTTTCATTCTCAAAGCCTAGGAGTGAAATTGATGATTTACACTGCTTTAATATCTTTATTGGAATATCTCAACTGCTAAATGATAGTGGACCAAAACAATTAACTAACAGTAAAAGTTTCATTTACTTGAAACGAAAGAAACAAATGTTTGAGTTTTGAGTACGGAGTCCGAACTCAAGTTTTATAACCTTTGGACTAGCTTGACACAAGTGGAGTTTGTCATCCTGTTTGGCTGAAGTATTTGCCCTGGTCTGTGCTACGACAAATCTGATAAGAAAACAATGGTAACCAGGGTCTCTACCTAGAAAAAAACAGATTTGCAAATAAACTCATTTTCAATACTGTACATTATTATCACTTTTATTCTTGGGCACTAATTTTCGTATTTTTCGGTCGAAAGGCAGTTGTGGGGTTTCTAAATAATTATGTTGATCTTAATTTTCTAATAAACGCTTAAATTCAATTTTATAAGTTGTGATGGTTTTGAATTTGTGGATCTGTCCACCCACGAACTCTATGAAAATTAGTGCCACACGAAAATGAATTATCACTGAAAGTGATTAAATACCCCCACATGTGTGCTTGATACTTGAACTGGGAATGCTTAGAATCAATGGCATAATGTAACTTACACTAGAAACATGGGCACATGTAGTAGTGACCTTGACCTTGGACCAACCCACCTACTTTCAATCCCAGCAGTCTTCAAAGAAGCAACCTAATCAGTAAGTTTCATCACAATATCTCATTCCAAATTAAGTTTTTTTTTCTATTTTTAGTAACAGTGACCTTGACTCCACAGGCCTCACTTTCAATCCCCAAAGTCGTCTTCAGAGAAACCACCAATTTGCATTCACGAATCTCATTCCAAGCTATTGTTACTGAGTGGAAATGAAGTTTTGAAGTTTAAACAACAGTGACCTTGACCCAACAGGCCCCAAAGTCAAACTTAACCTTTATCTTGTAAAGTTTCATCTTAAATTTATGAAGTATTTCACGAGTTATGGTCCAGAAACCATTTTTCTATTTTAGTTCACAGTGACCTTGACATTGACCACACAGCCCCCAAAGTCGAACTCGACCTGTATTTTGTGATGTTACATCTATGCGCCCAAAATGAATTTCATCTGTGAAGTATTTCACGAGTTATCATCCGGAAACTATTTTCTATTTTTAATAACACTGACCTGGACATGACCCCACCAGCCCCAAATCGTCCATAAATCATGTTTCTACTTTTCGTAACGGCAACCTTGACATTGACGCCACCAGCCCCAAAATCGAAATCGACCTGTCTGATATGATGTTACACGTGTGTACCAAAAATTATTTCAATCTGTCATGTCCTTCATGAGTTATCATTCGGAAACGATTTTTCTATTTTTAGAAACAGTGACCTTGACACTGAGCCTACCAGCCTCAAAATCGAACTTGACCTGTACCTTATGATGTTTCACAAGTGTACCAAAAATTCTTTAAATCTGTCAAGCCCTTCCTGAGTTATCATCCGGAAACGATTTTTCTATTTTTAGTACTAATAGTGACCTTGACACTGACCCCATCAGCCTCAAAATCGAACTTGACCTTTTTTTTTAAGATGTTACACAAGTGTACCAAAAAATATTTTAATCTGTCAAGCCCTTCATGAGTTATCATCCGGAAAAGATTTTTCTATTCTTAGTAATAGTGACCTTGACACTGACCCCACCAGCCCCCAAATCGAACTTTACCTGTATCTTATGATGTTACACAAGTGTACCAAAATTTTTTTAATCTGTCAAGCCCTTCATGAGTTATCAACCGGCAACGAAGAATCCGACCGACCGACAGACAGACCGACAAGCTCACTTCTACATAACCCCTTAACTTCGTTTATTGGGGATATAATGAATTCACAAGTCAACTCTTAACCAACCACTTATACATGTAGTAAAATCACTGAAAATTTACAGTATCAAAACTAAAAAAAAACACTTATGAAATATAAAACTTAGAACAGTCAGACAGATAAACAGATATAGAGACAGACGCGAAATTACAGAAAAAAAACACACACACACAAAAACTACATTAGATATTATTCATCAAGTCGCAAAAAGAATCAACATCTATAACCAAGCCTGGATTTCAATCAGTTCTCCCAAAATACACTCAACAAAAGTTCTAATTGGTCATTCATTGTATATGTTTACAATGTATGCTTGTTTCGTTTCTTCCCTACGTCAAGAGAGGTTGTGGAAAGAACTGTTTTGTCTAGAAATTAATTACTTAATGTCTGTTTAATCTTTATTGATTGTTTTCTTAAACAAATCCAATACCATTTACTTACAGCGCAGGATCAAAATTTGAACATTCTTTTATTAAAAGGGAGGTAAATTTAAAATCGGATACTTTGAAAGGGGTTTATTTAAACAAATATGCTATTGATTAATAATGTTTTCTGTTTTTCCTTCTTATGGGGTGTCTTATTAAAACAAAACAAGGAATTAAGATCAAATTTCTGTGTGCTTGACCTTTTTATGCAAGAAATCCATTTTTAACAAAATTAAGGATAACTCTCCCAAAACTGTTATAAAGTCAATTATAACAAGATTAAAACTTAAGATAAAGACTGATGTTGGCATATGATCATAAATAAAGAGTGAATTCAATGTCTTTCTAATAAAAAATTACGGACAAAAAGTGACCAATTAGATTTTTTGTTGAGTGTATAGGTTACTGGAGTAATAAATTTCGTTGACAG